>JAPMNP010634021.1:2099-12385 GCA_029874935.1 Atherina boyeri
GGGAAAGAGATGCCATCCTTGTCTTAACTGTGTTGTGTGAAGGATATTCTATCTGTTGTCATCACCTATCATGCTTTTTAAGTCACCTCATCCTAGCTGCTTGTAGTTTTTGTTGCAGTTATGGCATGAGTTTCTTTAACTTTCAGTGGTTATTTATATGGTGGACATTTACTGCCACCTTTACCAAGATTAATTATTTATTCATTGTACAACTGATGTGTTTGTGAACATTGGTCATCATGAAAAGGGCTTAATTATGTCTAGTTTTTTTTTCTTTTGCTGCAATTCTGTTTTTGAAGGTTAGCTTGATTATATTGTCAATTAGAAGGAAAAAAAGACAAGCAGCGCATTACATTTAGGCAATTCTTCAGCCAGTTTGATGTTTGCAAGCTGTCCACAAAACTACTGGAAAAGTAACTACTGAAATTTACTCCAAATATTGTACAGACAATAAAAAAAAGGTGAAGACTGGCATTTTAGAAGGTTTAACAGAACAGTTTATGAGATATTTTTTTGAAATGCAACATTGCATGTTGGAGACATTTATATATAGAATATTATATACTATTTGTAAGGATTTTTACAGAGCACAATCCAGAATCTGGTATGAGTTGGTATTTTTCTAACAATTTGCACACCTGTATTTTGACAATGAATATAACTTGTTTGTAATTGGTAATGTAATGCACATATGATGATGTTTGACAGTGGAAAAAAAACTTTATTTCTAATTGGTCATACTGTATGTACCATTTGGGGATGTTATAGGCAGATGTATTTGTTTGAGGATTTTAGGAAATAACAAGGAACTGAGGGAGATTTTTGATATCTCTAGGTTCATGTTACCCCATTGATTTGTGCAAAGTCTTTGGAGATGAGGTATGTGTATAACAATAAAGATATTATGCCTTGTTAAACAAAATTATGCTTTCTTCTGATATTTCAAGATTCGAGAACAGACGGTGCCAAACTGTTGCCAAAATGGCCATTTTAAAGACCTGGCTCGAATCTGTACTAAAACCTTTCTAATATTTTCCTGCTTAATCTTATCAGTGTTGGCCTTTGAGGAGATAATCTTCGCAAATTGTATGATTTTATAGAAGTTTGGAGATGCAACTAGTCTACACTATTCCAAAGAATTGTTCATATTCATCCTGAGAGTGTATTTATTTAGGCAAGCCTGAAACTTTTTTAATTTGTGCGCTGTGCCGTCTTGTGTTTCACTCTTCACCAGTAACACATGCACTGATTTTAAACATAACAAATCTCACAATTGTTCCTTTTACTATGACTCCAAAATTATTCATATAGACCTTGTGGTTGCAGAGATATGCTCACTTTCTTATGGGCATGCAATTGTTGAGCAAAGGCCTAAAAAAATAAAAGGGGCTTCCAAAAAATTAAATACAATGGATTTATAGATTTTTGGTTATGTGGAAGCCATCCAATCATTGCGTTGTCATCCCTCTACATAATTGTGGCAATTCATTGTAATGCCTGACAAATATGGGAGACAGAGAATGCATTCCTATTTTCTAATAGCTTTATCCTTTATTGAGGGAATCAGCTGTTTTCTTTTTCAGGGTGCTACACAGCTGCTTAGAAGAGCGTGTGACAACTAATTGTTGGAAGAGAAGCTTATAAAACTTTAAAAGTAGCATTCCCCAGTTCTTCCCTAAAGTGACAATAAACAGGGTATCACATCAAGCACCAAAATGAGGCCTGCAATTCTATTTTGAGTTATGAGGCATCATATTTCTTTGAGTTGACTAATTTTTTTTTACATAGACTTTCATTTCGAAATTCAAAATGATTTTATGGCTATTTTATTTAAAATGCCTTATGGAGATCATTTCATGTAATCACTTAAATATTTTAAGTGAAATAGAGGTTGCCTAAACATTTGCATGCCATACACAGTTTATGTAGCAAACAGACAAAACTGAAAGAAACGTGGATGTAAAATCTACAGATGGATCTAAAGGACAAAAAGTAAGATTTCACTTGTTTTATGTGTTAGATTCGAGTCCCGTGTGCATCGCCAAGCCAATGGTGGCCTTGTCTTAACCTTCTCATAATGAGATCCGGGGGGAAAAGACTAGGCGTGGATTCAAAGCATCTCATTTGGTGTCTCACATTAATGGTCCAAGTGCATGCAGGTGCCCCAGTTTGTCTTCAGTC
This sequence comes from Atherina boyeri, assembly GCA_029874935.1. Taxonomy (NCBI): domain Eukaryota; kingdom Metazoa; phylum Chordata; class Actinopteri; order Atheriniformes; family Atherinidae; genus Atherina; species Atherina boyeri. The sequence continues at coordinate 4,281 of JAPMNP010634021.1, forward strand.
GGTTCATGCTGTTTCTACTGCTGATGGGCTTGGATTAGTGTCGTGTTACACCATCAGCGGCACCTGCCTGGAATGAGCAACACCATATCATGCATTCGTTGTGCCTTCACCCCTGACTCTGGGGGACACCACAAACCTGCAGGCAGTTCACTCATTCTACAGTTTTGTGATGAATACTGTTCTGTATAATCTTTATTGAGTCACAGGCTTTCTAAATGACTGATCCAACTCTTTAGTTCTCAAAGGACTAATCTGGAGAGCACTTAAAACCCCTGTGGGAAGCTGAACTTGTCAGTAATAGTATAGAATATCTGTTACTATTCTAATATGGCACAGCAAGCTGGACAAGATTTGGTTGCACCAGCCGACTTGGACAAATATAAACCAGACCCTTTTAAGTGTATCTTACAGTCTCTTCGACAAATTCCAGTGACAGATACAATTTTTGATTCAAAATGAGTTTCATTAAAAAAATTCCCATGTTCAGTTTACATTGAAAGCAAGTAAAAGTGAGAGAACATTAAAGACTTGTGGCCAAAACAATAGAGCATTTCCTTGGATAGTTTCTCCTTTCCCTTTTAATGGACTTATCATCGACAGTATTTGTCCAAATAACAATTTTACTTTGGAAAACAAGTTTAATTTTGAGCTGCATGATTCAACTAAATCAAATACTGAGCTGAATTTTTTGAGAAGTGAAGGACAAAAAGAAAGTTACAATACCATGGATAAAATCATGTTTTTTTAATTCTCTGCTAAAATACTATTAATTTGGTGTCTTCAGCTTTCATCCTTTATTCAATTTGTAAAGTCCTCTATTAATCAATACATGGTATACTAAAAATGTCAATGGCAAGTCTGGATACTGTTATAACTCCAAAATAGTGGCAACCACCACATTTTTATACTTTGGTTTTATAACCACTGACAATCAATCTTTAATGGAAAGACTTGGAATTTAACCTTTAAAAACAATGCAGTGGCAATAAACAGTGTCGCTATTAACAACAATCATAGAAAGAGGTTTTTAAATTCATGCGCTTGTCTTCACTAATTGTATCCATCAATACCTTGAATTCCTCCTTTATAGTTCATATTATAAATCATACCAAACTTGAATTTGAACCATCACCAAATGCTGTGTAATGACATAATTAGAAACATAAATGATAATTGGCATTGTAGTAACATAACAATCAGTGGATTGCAAAATAAAATGCACATCATCTTATACTGAAAATATTTGTAGGCGCAAACCTTTCCATGCAGTAGCCTATGAGTATTCTACAACATGTGAGACATTATTTATTTTGCTTAGGGATGCTTTTGTTGTTGCTAATTATGAATTTAAGACCATTTGAGGGACTTAGCTCTTGTAATGCGCTTTTAGCATGTCCATAAACCATTAATTGCAGCCCTGCACTTATGGTTAATGTATGTTAGCTTGTTAAGTCTAATGCTAGTCAGTTTTAATTAGAAATAAACCAACTTAGGCTCAAGAATACTGTTTTTTGTCTTATACTGTGTGAGGACATGGACATGTAAATATCTTATATTAACTCCTGTGAAAACAAGTCTTTTTCATGAGTATATTTAACTTCTCTCTCTAAAATGAAGCCTCCACCTTCTGGTTAAAACGCAACTTGGTTGTGCTTCTAAAATTGGATTAAGGCTTGTAAGCAGTGAGGGGATATCAGTGACCAGCGTTTTTCAAAACTGTTGCTAAGATATCAGTATTAAGCAGATCCCCTTTCCGTGCCTTGCATAGCTAGCCTAGCTTAGCATCACATCATCAGTTACACAAACAGAAACAAATCTCTGTTATAAAAAACCTGTCACTCTATCATTTAAAGCTATTATCTGTGTCTTATCATTCATACAGAAGGCACTGTCTTGGCTTGTCTTGTATGCTTGTTCTCACGTGTTATTTTAACACTCAAAAGATCAGCACAATTCTAACCATTTAAGCTCAAGGCTTTCCTAGTCCTTTTTGTGCAATGACATGTGAGTTGTGGTGAAGGTTTTTATTTTTCATACGGGTCTATATGGTGAGTCATTAGACAGTTCAAACAGGCAAGACCTCAACATAATGCATTAGCCTCAAGCTATTGAAAGTAAATGGTTGACACATTCACTTATCTGCATGTTGAGCCTTCATCATGAGGGGAGTAGGGCTAGATCCCCGAAAGAATGTTCTTCTCAGGTGATTTGCACATTAATTCATTCTGTGCTTGAAAGCAGGTTATAAGCTAATTACTTATCCTTAATGGCTGTGCAAGTTTGGAGTTCAGAATAATCTCTGTATTGCAGGATTTGCCGTTATCATGAGTTCACTGTGATGGCGAACTCCTCTCATAGCTGTAACTTTCAAAAAAACAATTCAAAATACATAAAAAAAATTGTATTTCTTTACGGTATGATTCATTTTTTCAAAATGGAAATAAGGTGACTCCATCTCTACAAGTTGGATAAATACGGACAGATCACATTATTGTGAGTACATTTGTGATGCCATTGTGCCAAACTAAAATGAACCTGCAAGAATTTGATATTTCTTACACATCATGACACTATAATGCACTATTCAAAGAGCTGAGTATCATATATGTTTTCATAGTACATAACAAAGGATACTCTTTCATTAATTGAGACAATAGGCTACTGTTTGTTACATGTCATGGTTCGCTAGTCTTTCACCGTCAGCGTAGGTTCATGAATTTAAGACCAACATAAGAACTGTATGGCGCTGTGAATAGCCATAGGCAAAAGAAACAGTACCCTCAAATTCACTGTGACAAGCCTTTTCCTCTTTTCAGAGGAGAAATGCCTTAAGACATTCCTCCCCCAATGCTCCATATCATAACTATATTCTGACCTGATTTTTATTCAGGGCTTCTTTATTAAAGTCTTGTTCATGAATGAACATATAAGGTGACATTTGACCGATTTGATGGCATTGTGACTGGTGGTATTAAGAAGTTGAAAATGAGGTATGCTGATATAATAAGGGCATAGCCACAGCATAAGAATCTTTACATATTTATCATAAATGATGATCAACGTCACACTTTTAAACTACAAGCATGATACACAAACATTTCATAAGCACAAAGATGGACCAGTCCCCCATTTGGGCGAGTTATGTGGCTCCAACCAATTGTTTTGCATCGGGACATAAAGAAGAAAAGTAATATCATCTGGTCTTAATCGAGTCTCAAGTCTGATTATCAGCGATTCTGAGCACTTCTATGAATGCTTCAAAATACGGAACAAATCAATACTGGACGCAACATGTTATTGTCAAATAAAGGACGATTCTGGACGGGTGGCAACCCTAAGTGTGCGTTAACATTAATATTAGAAAAACAATTCTGGGAAATCTGGGAAGGCTTATAAAGCTATGTCCAAACAACACCCCATGATTCAGCAGTGAAAAAGATTATTCACAATTCGAAAATGTTTAAGACAGTAAGCCAATCTTCAGAGGAGCTGATGTCCAATCAAGCTCACATCAAGTTCAGACCACAGAATGTTCAGAGAAATAAAATAAAAAATATAAAAAAGCTACATCCGAGACTCTATAGGCCTTGGTCAGCATGTTCACTGTAAAAGTTTGAGAGAGTAAATTAGAAAAAGACTGAACTAATATGGCTTGTTTGGAAGGGTTACCAGGAGAAAATCTGCTCTCTCTAAAAATGGGAGGACAGATGAGGTTTGCAAAGTTGCAACTGCACAAACAAGATTTCAGAACATTATCGTCTGGGTAGATTAGGCCAAAGATAAAATGTTTGGTCATAATGCATGGAGCCATGTTAAGTAAAAGAACAACAAAAAAAATAACAAAAAAAAAACAAAAAACAAACTGCCAAGTGGCAATATCCAGCAATGAAAATTTAAACTATGTTGAAGTGCTCAAAATTGTAGTTCTCCCCCTTATCCACCAGGGGCTGGCTCCAAAACAGAGCAAATCCCCATAGACTGCCATATTAAAAAGGCCAACTTCACACCAGAAGTAAACATGTGTACAGCCTGGTACAAAAATTCCTTTTAGGTTTAATAGGTCAGGTTTACCTTCATGTCAACTGTGAGGGGGTGAATATATTTACAACTCATCCGTTTAGATGTCATCTAATCTTGAAATCAAAAGAGTAGGGGCATGCACTTTTGATTGACATGTGACAGATGTGGTTATTAGCGCTCGCACTTGTGGCTAGCTGATTGCTCCCGGTTTTAAATTGGCAGCGAAATCCAGCGGCAAGGAGAGGCAGAGGGGTGCAGAGAAGCACAACTGTGGTTTTTAGCCTGCTAACACTTGCACGTACGTACAGTATGCTTTAGCTCGCCTATGTTTGTTAGCTCCCGTTAGCTCCGGGTTAGCTCTTAGCTACAGGCAGCTAGGTGTCAATCATCTACCTCCCTGCTCACAGCCCTCCTCTCAGCTCCACCTCTTTGCCCATTTTTGTATTTTCCCAGGAGTGACGAGACGTGTGACGCAGCCAAGATGGCGACAGTGGGAACCTCCCATTGAACTTCAATTTGCTTTTCACAAACAACGTGGATGGGTCTGTCCATATATTTATACAGTCAATGGTATCAGCACAAACACCTCATATCAACTATAAAGCACAGTAGAGAGCTGATGATTTGGGCATGGTTTGCAGCCATAGGACCAGGACACTTTGCAGCCCTCGGAGCAACCATGAACTCTTCAGGGTATGAAAGTATTCTAGAGTAATTTGAGAGACATTCAGTCTGACAGCTAAAGCTTGGCTGAAACTGTGTCATGCCATGGGACAATGACCCCAAGCACAGCAGCAAATCAGATTAACTGAAAAAGAAAAGAATCAAGGTGTTCCAATGGCTCAGTGAAAGTCTGGACATTATACTGATTGCATTTCTGTGGTGGGACTGTAAGTACATAAAAAATACCTGTAAACTTAATGAACTGAAGTAATACTGTAAAGAAAAGTGGATCAAAACTCCACAACAATGTCATGTCAGACATACTGTACATCAACACTTCAGTCTATTGATACTGAGATGGTTTTACAAGATATTGAATGATGAGGTCCTCTTAGTTCTTTTACATACTGTATTTTGCCGTAGTTATAAATAAATAGCATAAAGGCTGAATAATAACACAGATATATGTGATGTCTTACTGTCCATCCGGAGTTGCAATGCTTTTTATTTGTGGTCTGAGAAAGAATGGAACTGATTTGTCAAAGGGAATGTTGATATCCCCTGGCAGGATAAGAGTGCTTGCATGTACTTTGTGTTTATGTGTGTGTTAAGGAAGCCCTGTTCTGAGGGCCCACAGCAGCTTCCCCAAAATAGAGCTGAGAGCAGCTGCAGCCGGGTGGGTCGTATCAGAGAGACATCAAAGCAGACTGCCGCCAACCGCCCTCTCTGATCATAAGTACTAATGGTGTAATGGGCGACTGGAAGGTCAGTGATTGTTTTTGGTTGTGTATGAGTGTGTTCAAGAGTCAACAAGTAACCTCACAGGTCTAGTGAGGTTACTAGAACTTTCTGACAACATAGCTAAACCTGGTTTTAATGTGAGACAAACACCAGGTCAAAACATCATCCGTCAAACATACTGTATGTATTCACTGATATTCGTGGTACTGTAGCAATGAACAAGGGCACTCACACAAAAATGGCCAGAGAAGTCTCCTGAAATATCAATATGTAAAATAGTGCTCAGATAAACTGCAGAATGATGGGAAACCTCTATCAAAATTCATAATCATCATGCATGAGGAGTATTGCACTCCCTCTGGAAGCAGCTCTGGGTTAAACAGCACAATTTACAGGCATGCTCAGTATTCTACTCTAAGTGTCACAGCTCAGATAACTGTGTCCATTTTGAAGCCTCAGATTTCAACAGTCATCACTTTTCTTGCATGAAAGAACTCCAGGCAGGATCAGGGCAAAGTGACATTCTGAACCTGACCATGGCTACGGCATGGGCACACTTCTTTAACTTTTTCTGATCTGGGACAGACACCACTTTACCTCTTTGAATGGACTTCATGGCATGTGATATAAATAACAAACTACTTATTTTTAAGGGATCTAACATTTAAAATGGTTATTTTAGTTGGCCTTCAAATATTCTAAAACACATTTTAGTGCCATAGTTATCACTTTTGCAACTCCCTTACTGTACATTCTTAAAAGCAAAGTAATATACCATTCTTAACCAGTTGATTTTTACTGACTGGACCTTGAAGAATGTATAAGGGTGCAGGGTACATGCCTTCTCTGGTGAATCCAGATTTATGGCCCAGCAAAATGTCTCTGTCATGTCATATAAGCACCTGTTCTCACTCATCACAGCACGAGGAGGCAGTCCAGGAAGCTAATATTAAACACAGGCGCCCCCTATAGAATAAAGAAAACAATAAACTGTTAATCAGTGTAAATTTGATGTCATTTCATTTCTTCATTAAAAACATGAATATACTTACGTAAACTCACAAAATATATGATAGTGGTGGGTTATAGCTTTAATTTCAGGGTTGTTCTCTTTGTTTTAGTATTTCATTATGGCCTTGACTTAAATATTACTGTAATAAAAAGTTGTTGATTTTTATTCCCTAAAAGATTACAAATCTAAACTGGTCCTTTCTTCATTTAATGTACAATAGTTACACTTTGCGACGAGTGGGATACAATTTCATCCACTGTCTTTAGATCAATGGTATGGGGGGCAAATCGTCTATGCTTGTGAAATTCCGCGGAGCAATTTTAGTGCGGACCGGTGTACGAACAAAGTAGTTCCGGGTATCAAGAATTTAGTGGGTAACGTTAGCTTTAACACAATCTTCGCCACATATTTAACGAGACAGTGGTAAGAAACGTCTTCATGATTCCTATATGTTTTGTTACGTCTTTTCATGTACCGAGTTAATGGTTTCAATGCGATTCAAACCGTGAGCGACCCACCTAAATACAATGGTCGCGATTGTTTAGAAATCCGCTAGCTTGATCGGCAGCGCCGCTAACGTTAAGTCACTGACAAATAATCTTGATAGTGAAATAAACGGACCACAATCGCTCCATAAGTAGCATCGGTTTGGCGAAGAGATATTACCTGTAAAGTTAACATGTATTTGAACTGTGGTCCCCTCTCAATATTGGTCTATTTACTTTACCTACTTGATTTAGCCGAAAGTTAACGTTACACAGTGACTGTCAAAAATCCCTTTTAAAGGCCTAGCAGATGGTAACATTAATCCCGAGCCAAATGTTACAGGTTCACGTTTCAGCAAATCATTTGATGAACATAAACTAAAATCAAGTCGACTTCACACTGTATTTGAACTCTGCTTGACTTTATTTTATGCTTGATCATCTTTTGGTTGTAACCAACTTAACAGTCTTCCTGACCCATGTTTTGTATGTTTCCTTTTCTTTTCCAGGATTAACGGAAATCCCGGAACAGTATGGGTAAAAGACTTGCTTTTTTTGTAAATGTTTTGTTTTGTTTACAGTGCACTTTCCTAGGAATGAATATACTTTGTCAGTTCGTATAAAAATTTAGGGGCACGTAGCTGTTTTAAGTAACGAACGTGCTGATTGTTGCTCTAAAGAGGCAAACCTATTGATTAATTGGGGAATGCCAACATTCCACTCTTATAACTCTTTTTATGTTGCTTTGTAGATGGTGAGGAAAGAACCTATGGCGGCTGTGAAGGGCCAGATGCCATGTATGTGAAGCTGATCTCTTCAGATGGCCATGAATTCATTGTCAAAAGAGAACACGCCTTGACATCTGGGACTATCAAAGCCATGTTAAGTGGGCCAGGTGAGGATTCAGCCAAATTTCTCCAAAATGAAATGGTTTAAAAATCGTTATTCTGAATTTTTAAACATTTAACCTGGGAAAAAATCAGTCCTCATGGCAGTCAATGAGTAATGTATTTTCTTTTCTCAGACAGCTGAATTTGTGTCATTGTTTACACAGTGTTTTACCCATAATTCATATTGGGAACAACATGTCCATAATGTGAGATGCCTCTAAGGGTGCGGTCACACCTGGGTGACCCGGTTTTGAATCCGGTTCTTTGAACCGGGTCCTAGCCCAACTAGCAGAC
>JAPMNP010634022.1:0-11684 GCA_029874935.1 Atherina boyeri
GAGGTGGAGGGTTCTAAAGTATCCAGAACTTCTGTGTATATTTTTGTTGACCTATTTTGGCCATGTTTAACAATTTATTACATAGGCTACGGCTTCAAATGATTGCAGTACCAGTTTCAGCCAGAATCTTACATACAGTACCTTTAATTTCCCTGTCCCTGTGCACAGCAGCCTAAGATGGAGATGGAGTGTGTGAAAGTGTCACGGCAGCCCCAACCACAGTCTGAGTCCTCCTGGGGCCCATCTAGTCACAGAGGGACCGTGCCAAACCAAGAAATGTGAGTCCACACAGTGCATTGCCGCACAGCTAAAGCTTCCTCCCCCTCACATATAAAGAGAACAGGGTTTTTTTTTGTGATTTACTCATGGGAAATAAAAACTCTTTGTATTTAATTTGTGTTTATATCTTTTTAGTCCTCACCATGCTGAGTACTACTTACATGAAGCTAAACGGATGAAACATCGAGCTGATGCAATGGTGGGTTTTTGATACATGAAGTGATATATATTTTCAACAGTAATGTCATCCTAACACTGATGAAGTATTCTTTAGGGAAATACTATTTTCATCTTGTTTTACCTGATGTAAAATTAAAAGCTTCACATTAGCTTACTGTCTAATTTCAATAAATATCAAAACAGCAAACCTGTGTTTACATTACAAGTATACTACATAAAGAAACATTTTTGATATGAATGATAACTCACTAGTAAAATATGGTATGGTGGCTGTTTCAAATTGGGTTGGCTTTGCCAGAAAAGAAAGAAAAGAAAAGATATATATATATATATATATATATATATATGAAGAAAAGAAAGCTAAATGAAGCACAATGTGGATGCATTCTGTTCTCTATGTAGCGGTTTTAATGGATAACACTGAAACAGCACAAATATGAATATTCTGGCAAAATTTTGTGATATAATTTGTGATATCTTCTACATGTTCAAGTTGTATGTCCAGCCCCTGAAAGATAATATTCCGATGAATGGTATCAAATGCAACACTGATATCCAATAGGACAAATATATACACAAGTAAAAATAAATCTTTGTATTGTATTTTTGTGTTTTGTTTAGGATTGCAGATGAACAATAATCCTACTTTCTAAGAAAGATCTTTCTATGGAATGTTTGGAAGATGAATATATTTGTCTACTAACTTTATTTAAGAAACTTATAATGACATTAAGAATACTAATTCCATCCCCCATTTTTTTTAGCAACCCTTTTTGCATGTTTACTCTCTTTTTCCCCCCCAGGTGGACAAGCTGGGAAAAGCTGTGAACTACATTGATGCTGCTCTCTCCTTCATGGAATGTGGGAAAGCAATGGAGGAAGGGCCACTCGAGGCAAAATCTCCTTACACAATGTATTCAGAGACAGTGGAGCTGATCAGGTGGATTACATTGACTAATGATGCAAAAACACTCGTAATTATTGCCAGAATGCACAGACAAACACAAGCTGCAGCTCCACTAATAGTCCTATGTTTTAAAGGTACGCTATGAGGCTAAAGAGCCACTCTGGCCCTGGGGCGAGACAAGAAGACAAACAGCTGGCGGTTCTGTGGTGCGTATGCCATCACCTCTGTTTATGCAGCATCTATCATCCCAACGAAGGACTTATATTTTGAGGATGATTTGTGATCTGTCTGATTTGTGTTTGTGTATCCACAGTTTCCGATGCCTTGCCCTCCTTTACTGGCAGATGTTTCGTTTAAAGAAGGACCATGCACTGAGATACTCTAAAGTGCTGCTTGATTATTTTAAGGTATATCAAAAGAGATACAACTCGATGTTAGGTAGAACCATTACATTTACAGTACTGTGAAAAAGTCTTGCACCACCCCTCATTTCTTCCATTTTGCTTCCACTGAGCCAGACTTTTTTGTAATCTTTTAAATTGTGTTGCAGCAAAATACCAAAGATAAAACAGTTTGACAGATATAAAAAAGTGTTTTTGCACCAACAAAAGGATTTCCAAAGAGCTATTAACTGAAAACTTATTAGATATTTCAGCAGTAGGTCCTCAAAGTTTTGAGGAAACTAGACAAGTGAAAGGCAAATGTCGTGGCAGACTTCAGAAAAAAAAAGCATTGACAGCATATGTACAGAATCTGAAAGAGATGTCAGAAATCAGAAACAAACTCATGCAAAGACCTGACACAAGAGTTAAAGCCCCAGTGTGTAAGAACTACCCCCATCTAGTGGTGCGCTAATTGAATGCAAACAACCGAGTGTTCTCTGGCCCCTTCGTCATTTAAGCACATTATTACCACTACGTAAGCCACGGAGAGCCACAATTGTGAAAATGTCAACATCTTGCACTAAGTTTGAGTGTCCCGTCAGGTGATGAGATACAGAACGATACATTATTCTGTTTCCTTATTGATGCCGATAGGTTCCAAGCATGCCCTCTATGTATTTGGTACCAAGCTACTGCTAATAGCTAATGCCATCGTATGAAATTGTTTTTCATGGCCAGCAGACTCAGAGATCATCTGATGAAGTGAGAGGGAGAAATAGAGGCGGCGCAACAAGAGGGAGATCCCGTGCTGTAGCTACTCTGTGAGGATGAGGAGCGACTGGAAGATCTTGAAAGAGAGTGCAGAGAGGTGACGGGGGTTAGTGTAGGATGTAGTAGCCTAGTACTATATATATGAAAATTTATTTCAGCAGAAAATCAGCTGACACTAGGAAAAACTCGGAAAATATAGCTGAATGAAGAGCACGGTCTACTGGTAAATGAAATTTTAAAAAACTTACAATGGAGCTTTTGGCAAACTAACAAATTAACTATCTCTGCCGTTTTATATAGCAAATCACAGTAAATTATCTGACTTAAAGGGGAGGATAAAATAGTTGCTCGACGACCATGCCCTGTTTCTAACAAAACGGCAACACAAAATTCATGGCGGAGAACTTTGCGCTCTCCTAATATAGAAACGCGCCCCCGATTAGAGCTTTGCTCTCTCTCTCGATTAATAAGTGTGCTGTTGCAATGAAGAATACGCTCCTCACGACTTTTGTCTGAAATATAACGCCATATATCCAAGCTATATCCAACTATACCGATATAGACTTTCATTTTCTCCCAGTTATTTCTTTTTCTTTTCTTGCATATTTCCCCTCCTTCCCAAAGATTATGGATGCTTCTCTATTTTAATTGAAAGCGGCAAGTGAAATGATCCACAATCGTCTTTGCTGGTTTTTCCTCTTCCCCTGACAACACAAGGGGATTCACAGCTAAAAGCATAAGGTTGTCACCTTTCAGGTACTGTATTCTAAGATGGCATTTCAACATAGCAGCCTCATGTGGAGGGCAGTGCACCCTATGGATATCTATCAACAACTTTTTCTAAGATACTACGCTTTGATGAGAAAGCGATTGTGATTAGACGCTGGTAAAATATGTATTTATGAAAGTGTTACTTTTATCAATAAGAAGCCGAATTTGCGATACAATGGACCTTTTAGAAATGCATCTGGGCGCTCAGCTGAACCATCAAGTACATTTACTATAGCCTCATCAGAAACAATGTTAAAGCACTGTGGGATCATCTTTACAGAGTTGAACAAAAAGCAGCCAGCACCCAAAGAAGAGCCTTTAAATGTCTTTCATAAAGCCTGGGGAACTATTTCTAAAGACTACTTAAAAACATTACAAGAAAATGTGATGATGAATAAAAGTGCTAATACGAAATATTGATTTTCAAATTCACTAGAACTGTACATACTGTTTTGCCTTATAAGCTGTATTCCTCGATATGATTCAAACTTGGTTCAGTAAATGGCTGCACCTACTTCCAGTTGTCCTGGCAATATATAAAGCATTGAGGGTGCGGCTCAAGTATTTTGTGCCATAAGTGTATGTGTGACTAAATAAGCTTTTTCTTGGTGTCATTACAGAGTTCTCCCAAAGTGCCTACAGGAACCCCCTCCTGGAATGACTGTGGAAAGTAAGTAATTCTCAACTGTATCAAAGTCTCTCTATTTAATATATCTAGTTTCATTCCAGCCACTGAAACATAACTGATCTTCATCACTCTGTTGTGCACTCTAATTATTTGCAGGGATATTGGAGGCCCCCCGTCTTCACTCTCTCCAAATGCAAAACATCATGGTCGGGGTTCACATGGAGGGCGTAGTGCTGCATCTCTCATAAGCATTCCCCAACGTATCCACCAGATGGCAGCAAATCACCTGAACATTACCAACAGTGTCCTATACAGCTACGAGTACTGGGAGGTGGCAGACAACCTTGCAAAGGAGAATAAAGGTGAAATATAGTATTTGTCAAGATACTTCAAATAAATTTGATATATTTCTCGCTGCTTTCAGATTCAAGAGTTTCTTTGCAATCTTTTCATTACAGAGTTCTTCAACTACTTGAATACTTTGTCTGGGCCATTGACTCTTCACAGTAGCATTGCTCATGCTGTCCAATACACCAGGCAGGCTCTTCAGTGGATACGCATAAGTGCCAAACTTAACTAACATGGTGAGGATTCACTTTAACCTCACCATTGTGTCTCAAGCCCTCATTTACTGCAGATGAGACAAAAGATCTCTATGCAACAGGACAGCACTAATTGTTGTGGTATGTGAAATTAATGTGACATTAAATCACATAGAGCCACATGTTGGGGTGAGAATAACTCTATACTGTATGCAAAGTCCTCTAAAAGAGCAAAAATAATATTACCTGTGTCAACCTTCTTCCTCATTGTTGGATTGATAAGAGCAGTTGAAAGTGTGTTGGACAAATATATGCCAAATTTTTTTTTTGCCAAATATACCCTGGACCTCAAAGAACACAAAATATATGTGCGAAAACGCATATGAAAACCTCTTCCACAGTTTGAAATTTGTAATAATCTTGCAGATTTTTTTTGTCGGGGCCAAAATCGGAAACCAATTATTCATAGCAGGAAACTTCTCTCAGTGATTCACTTTTGGTTGAATCAAACTGACTGGGTTTAGTTTCTTGAAGATGTTTTTTTCTCATCTAGAAGAGCTTCTTCAGTTCTGATGGAGATAGTGGGAGATTTTAAGTAGCCTGTGAACAATGATGTTTTGGAGTTTATCAATTGTAGTCGAGAGTCGTGACTCACCTGAGGTCTTGTTATATTAACTGAATAGATGTTGAAGTAGACAAAATAGAGAAACCTTCACATAACAAGGGAACCTAACACTTAACATCACTTCTCCCCTACCTACAAGAGCATCTTTTCATCTTTCCAAAGGAGATTGACAAGACCTATTTATTCTTAGCTTCAAATAAAACTATAGACAATGGTCTCTCCAAGGATACCTCAGTGGGTTACGATGCTCAACGGTGGCTGTAGACTCTAAAATATCAACGGTTTCACAGGCTACTTGCATGAAATCTCCCTCCGTCTCCATCAGAACTAAAAAAGCTCTTCTGGATGAGAGCTAAATGTCTTCACGAAACTATACCCAGTCCAGCTGACTTGACTCCTAGGTTAGATACCATGACCTGGATGAATGAGAACCTTCACACACTTCTCTTAATGACTTTGAAAGTATCTAATATTTTCACTTTTATGTGTTTTTACTGTGCAATATTGAATGGAAAATCTGTTTTTAGGATGGGAAAAATAAAAATAAAAGAGAAAATCTGAGATATATATACACTTTGTCTTTATGATGAGTATTTGTTTAGTGTCATGCAACACTGAAAGAAATATTACATTACAGGTGAAAGTCTTACATAAAAGAAACATTCTTAGTAAGCAACATAATGCCATACATAGCAGATCCTTACAAGATAAATATTTAAAGTTTACACCAAAGAGATGTCTGATAGATCAGACAACACTAAAGCACCATAGTTTTCTGCAACTGGTATTCTTTACTATGCTTTTAAAGGTTTTATACATGGCCAGTTAGATATACACTTTATATGAAAGGTAACTCAAGCAGTGAAATTAGTATAGTGGAGAGATACGAGTAAAATTTCCCTATAAAACACAAGTAAAACAAATGTAACAAAGGGCATTACCTAGATTTACTTAGTTACTCTCCACCATTGATACTGTGAAATGTTTTTTTCTACACAAGGTGGGCTCATTCATTGTATGTGTTGCCGCTTTGCTTTAAGAAATTATCCCTCAATTTTCAGTTCTTGTTTTAGGTCATGTACCAAGGAAACTTACAAATGAGTGAAATAGGTTTACATACAGTAAGCTTCTCTTTGATACTGTGACTGGTATAATTTCACTGAATTTACAGTCTTTATTTTTATTCATTGTATTTCATTATGTTGATTTAAACTTTCTCCAGGAAGCTCTCGTGCACTTAAGCATTACAAGTGCAAAGAGGAACTTCTCACTGTTTTCCCCGTTTTTTTGTTTTGCTACCACTAACACACACTTCATTACTTCAGAGAAGGACATTGCATTGACTTATTTAATTTTATTATCTGGAAACTTATCATAAACATATCAACTAGATCGTTTAATTAGCCATTTTTCTACCACCAAAATCTTGACTGATGGATTTACTGTAGGTTATGCAGAGTTGCTCTATGAATCACCAAAAAGCAGTGGGGTGAGGTATCAACAGGTTTGTGTACCCCTACAACATGAATAATATAAGTACATACAGTTGGCTTGACTGTAGAGCCAGACTTATCAATTGTTAAGAGATTCTCCACTTTCACATTGCACTGACATGGATGTCATGCATGAAGTCTCAGCATCTGATGTCTGGTACCATAGCAACAGAAGACAACCAATAAGATCACTTTTTGGGACAGGGTGAAAAGCATCCTATATTATGTATCTATAATACCCTGAAATGTGGCTTGTTGTATTCTTAGTGAATGTGGTTGTCATGTAACCGACAGATTTGGGAAGATTTTACATTTTATCCTCTGCTGCAATAATCAATGACTGAAAGCTAACAGATCACGAGTCCAAACCAGATCAGGTGCTGAGTAGGTTGTATAGCTATTATTTCAGGACTGCCTATTGTGCTTCTGACTGTTGCAAGAAAACCGCAGCAGCCGGGACATTATGTGCCATTTCCTTTTTTCTTATGACTCCAGCCTATAGGATTGTTGTTGTCACGGTAAAGCTGTTGCTGGCTCGTTTAAGCTGCACGTGCCTATGCGTCACAGCGGTTTGGTTGCCTTCGCGACGGACCGGTGCCGTCTGAGGACAACGGGGCTCAAAGCCAGACAGTACACACACACATGTAGTATTTAAACAATAAATAAATAAATCATACAGTGTTTTTGATCCAATTTGTGACAGAAGAACCACTATGAAAGAAAAACCATCAAGATGAACAGTATCCGATAGCTGACTGGTAATTCAACAAAAACAACCCTACATACAGATTCGCCCGTTGGCGTCGTGATACTACAGTGAAGAGTGGGTCTAATGTTCTGAAGTGTGTGGGTTAACACTGTTAAGAGCTTCCGTGACCTGTTGTAGTATATTCAGGTGGCATGTACTCTACTGTCCGCGTAGTGGCGGTATTACAACAAATGTTAAGCTGAAAACAAGAAGCCGGGATTGCATTAATCAAGTTAGCCATGAAAATATACAAGAAAACCGGAAATTGTGTACATGTCGTTCTTTATTCTACTTTCTTTTAAATAAAAGCCACAGCCACATCCAATGTTGTGGTATACTTTGCACAGCTCCTTTCAATCCTTTTGAAGAGAACATCCTGGGCTTTCAATGAATTCATGTGTTAGGATGTAGCACTTGAGGAAAGGGAAATTATGTTGTTTATTATATCAGGATAATTCTGCATGTTCTCCTTATGCATGTGTGAGTTCGCTCCACTGACTGTATGGTTTGCTGTGGGTGAGTCTTCCGTTCTCGTCTATGGTTTCCATGGCTGTCTTTACCATGCGTGTTTTATTTTGAAACGCCTTTCCGGAAATCTTAAGTTTCGTTCCGCTAGCTTTTACACTCACTGAGAGAAAAGAGAAGGCAAATGGATCAGGCGGTTGAAATGGAGAGCGAAAGGACTGGGAGGGTGAGCAAAAATGTTCAGGAGACATGGCGTGGCAGCATGACACAATAAAGGAATCTGAGCGCACCAAAAGGACTTCTCTGGATAACAAAGCCAGAGCCGTGAAGTCGAGCTGACTATTTGGAGGATTTTCATTTTTGCTTTGCTTTGGTCTTACCTCGTTTAACCTGATCAGTGCGCACACAACGTTGCTGCTGAGCGGTATCTGCAGAGAGAAGTCTCTGACCAACAAGCTCGCCTGACAGCATAAAAGGTAAGAAACTAGTGACTTTTCTAGGCTAACAGTCACTTAGGACTGTTTGTTTACCACCATGATTAACACTGCGCTGAAGTTACACAGTCATACACCCTTTTTATTGTTTGCTAGCTCATTTTTTACCAGCATTGTCAGCATTGTTAGCAAGTGCAGGCAAATCACTTCCAGCGGTCCGTATTGAACTAACATAATGTACTAGTACAGTGGCGCGACGACATGCATGTTTATGCATTGATTAGAGTGGCTAGGCTAATGTTAGCAGCTGACCTAGCAGCTAGCTACTTGACAGAAGTGCCACATGGGGCTGTGTTGTTGTGACCTACCTGTCAGAGGAAAAGAGTGTGCCCGGGCATGCCTGTGGGCATCCCCCCCAAACCTCTTTAACGTCTGACCAATGCGTCTGACCTAATGTATGAGGTATGTTTCCTCTGAATTAATAACAGTATATGCCTGAATATTTTATAACTCGTATCAGTTCACACAGTTTGAAACATCTGGCTTGCGCACAAGAAAGTTTTGAAAACAAAAAAAGGAAACACTTTAGGGTTGCTACTCCCCCAAAATACCTGAGTTAAAACTCAAATACCTTATCAGTGAGTTAGTAATTATAATGCATGTCTCCAATTTGTCTGATGAGTAAAGACAGAGTAATTACGGATTTAGATTGTTTCTGAGTTGTCTAACCTCGTTCTGGCTTAATGTCATCTAACTTTTGTGATGTTATAACTAAACCCATGATGTTCTCAAAAGCAAGATCAAAGCTCCTGAATCTTTAACCTTTTTTTCACCATTCAAGCCAATGAGATTATGTCAGTATCCCATGAATATTCTTAAGACTCCTGCTTGATTATGCTCTTTCAAACCTTAAACTTGGTAAATGATAGAACAACTGAAGTTAAAATTGTTAAATTGTTTAAAAGAATCAAGTCTGGTCTTTATTTTGAGGCTAAAACATTACATTGCTGCTACCTTCAGAAATAAGTCAGTATCCGTGTTTATATATATATATTGGGATACTGTCTATTTTGGAGCTCAAAGGTTCATCGCAAAACTTAGAAACCCTCATACTACAGTGCAGATTCTTATTTATTTGTGTTTTTTTAGGCTGGTAATGCATTAATGAAAACATTTA
Source organism: Atherina boyeri (assembly GCA_029874935.1). NCBI lineage: Eukaryota > Metazoa > Chordata > Actinopteri > Atheriniformes > Atherinidae > Atherina > Atherina boyeri. Next base: position 9,404 of record JAPMNP010634022.1, read on the forward strand.
GCAACTGCAATCCACAAACATGACAAAAAAACATTCCAGGCAAAGAAGAAGAGGAGTAGGAAGAAGAACAAATTATGAGCTCCTACCCCAGTCTTCTCTCATAACAAACAAAATAGACCTCACATCCGTGCTTCAGAACTGAAAATAAAATTGAGACCTAAAATAGATATTTTTCAACTACTTTTTATATTCCTTTTCATATAATGGAAAGATTTCTTGTTTGTACTTGTATCTAAATAGTAGAACAACATTTGAAATAATTTTCTAGAGAATTCCAGTGTTTCACTGAAACACACATCTATTTGAGCGTGGTTCTTGCAAAAGGGCGTTTGAAATCACAATTTCTTCTTGTTGTCTGACTGTTAGTAGTAAAAAGGATTTGCTGAACAGGTGGCAACAGGCCGTATTTTGCTTTGTATAGAACTACTAATGTCTGTAAAACAACCACGTCTTTCAGTTTGGCTTGGCCTGACTTTAGAAAAAGTCCTGCAGTGTGCTCTTTTGGAGCAGACCTATTACTTATTCTTATGGCCCTTTTTGTATGATAAAAGTATGATAAAGTAGTATATGTATTTCCCCATACCTCCAAACAATACATCTAATGTGACCAAATCAACGAGCATAAAAGTATTTTCATTTCTCTATATTTGGGCAATTTAGCATACTCGACTCTGCTCAAAACTACAAATTACAAATTTTCTTTTTTTACATACTATGTTTGACTTCCATTTTAATTTCTCATTAAAATGGAAGCACACCTAAAAACCTAAATTTATACACCCTCTCAATACTAATTCCATCTAAACTGAAGTTAACATGTTCAGGACATTTTTTATTTGTGACCAACATAAACTTTCTTTCACTTAAAGGCAGAGGTGGAAAGAGTACTGAAAATATGTGCTCAAGTACAAGTACTGTTACATTGCTAAAATATTACTCAATTACAAGTAAAAGTACATGTTAGAGAAATACTCAAGTAAAAGTACAAAGTATTCATAAAAAAAAACTACTGAGTATTAGTTAGCCTACTTTTAACCGCTGATGTCACCGTCACTTCTCCAGACTAGGGCTGAAAATTGTGTGTATTCCTTTACCAAAAGTTATAACGCCAACAATGTATTAATCATTAATAATTAATAAGATACAAAGCAAGTGTTTTTCCCTCATTTTTTTCTAATTTTAAGTTTGTATTTCCTTATTTAGCAAAGGTCTACGGCAGACAACAAACTAAATGACATGACGAGCCATAACAATTGATTAAATATCCATTAATATATTTTTAACTGGTTAAATTCTTAATTTAAAATTAATTAAAGATCAATCATTAAAAAATGTTTTTGTTTGTTTTTTCGTCCACATGACCCGGTTTTCATCGGCTTGTTTGCAAATCACCTTACTGGCTACAAAAATGCAGATAAAAGGTTTGGATATGAATTAAAATTGTACTCAGTACTTAACTATGATTTTAAAGGTAATTTAGTAGATTTCATGGATTATTGAATACTTAAGTACAAGTAAAAGTACAAACTTGAAAATCTACTCATTAAAGTACAAGTACCCCAAAAACTACTTAATTACAGTAATCTGAGTATTTGTAATTCATTACTTCCACCTCTGCTTAAAGGTGATCTATAGAACTTTTTCATAGAAACGGATATAATATTTTTTTAAACCATAATACACCCACAGAACGTCTGAATGGGTGTAGAATAAAAGTGTTCATTTTGGAAAAAAATAAGTGATTTGTCCAAAATGAGTATTTTTTTATGGCTCCGAAAAATGTAAATATTTTCCTTTAGTTGCCTCGCCCCCCTCGAGAGCAATTGTCTTTCAGCCAACAGCATCAGGCAGTTGATGTCATAAGCAGTGGAGCGCACGGGTTGCCAGATCGTTTGCTAATCCGCATTTACTGCCGTCCGCTTTTTTCGATCTAAACATGTTTTGTTTTTTTTAAAGGATTTTTTGGGCTCTTGTGGCCTCCATACGACAGTTGCTTGACAGGAAAGGGGCCAGAGAGAGCAGGGAATGACACGCAGCAAAGGGTCCCGGGCTGGGAATCGAACTTGGACCAGCTACAAGCGAGGATCTATAGCTTCTGCACATGGGGCAGGTGCACAACCCACTGCACCAAGCACCGCCCCGATCTGAACATGTTTTACACGGTGATTGTTGCAGAGTGTAATGGTGTCATCTGGCACACAAGAAAGTAGGGCTGAAAGATATATCGTTTTTAAATCGAAATCGGGATTTCAGACGACGCGATTTGGTAATCGTCATAGCT
>JAPMNP010634025.1:0-10945 GCA_029874935.1 Atherina boyeri
CTTTGTTAAGTGCCTTGAGATGACATCTGTTGTGAATTGGCTCTATATAAATAAACTGAATTGAATTGAATTGAATAAGAAGAACAATATTACATTAGCTTCCATAAGTAAAAGAACAAACCACACCAGTTTACAGTCAACACCAGACAGAGGACGGTTTCACCAGCTGGCAGCAGAAAAAATGGGATTCACCAGCGAGTTAAATATGAAGCAGGATACGGTGCCTTCCATCAAGACACCATCAAGTAGACAACCTGTATCTTTACAGGTAATTTTTTTTTTTCTGTCGGGAGCTAATAATTCAACTGAGCCTGCCTGTTAGCATTAGCTTACATTACATCAGCTCTCTATGGCATATCAACACCAGTGCTGTATGCTGCGGCAACTCTCTGCTAATTTAACCTAACTTTAGCTGTTAAAGAGATGAAGATTTGCGTTTTACAGGGGCTTTAAAAAAAACAACAAAAACAAACAGTGAAGTTGTGTTTCATGCATAACTGTACTCAGCCGCAGAGTCAAGTAGGCTACACGCAAGCTGTTGCATGTCATTGTGCACAGTGCTCTGAAAAATCCTGAAATAGAAGCAAACAGACTAAATTCGGAACTTTTCACAGTTTTTTTTTTCTATTTTTAATTAACAAAACTAAAGTTCGGGGAACACAGACTGTCAGATTCTCCTCATGGAGACGGATCTGTGATCTGATCCCTTCATCGATGCTTATCTCCACATGGCAAATTTCATTTACACGATGAGAGTGCACTGTCCCTCATTTTCTCATGAAAAAGATTTAGCTTTGGTTCCGTTGTCCTCGTCTGACATTTAAAATCCGAACCAGGAGAGAGTGTAGGTGTCGAGGTAGCTTTTGACAGTCTCATAATCCGCGGATTCAGCCAGTGCAGCTCACTAGTAATACTGTATTATGTTTAGATATTGATTTCTAGCTGAGGGGCTGTAAAAACAGTTTCAGCGAGCGGAGACAGGGAAGTGGGGGTGGGAAGGTGACTTTGTCGCCAACTGTTAAGGCCACTGAGAAGTGCAGGCTCCGCCCACAACTTAGAGGTGAATTGCTAATTAGCTACTGCCGCTCTACTTGAGGCAGGACCTCACCCCTTAACCAAGGGGAACACCCTGCCCATTTCCGGCTGAGGACCATGGTTTCGGATTTGGAGGTGCTGATTCTCATCCGAGTCGTTTCACACTCTCAGACAAATCTTCTAAATCTTTTTTTTTCAAAACTGTGTTTAGTTTTTAGCTTCTGTTGTGTTGTTTGTTTTGAGACACTCCCTTATGACGTCATCTCAGGGCACACTCCTCAATATTCGCAAAATAATAAGAAATCGAAACAGGCATAAATTTGCATTTTCTTTTTGTGTATTGTCACTGAATTCGCTCAAAAAAAAATTCAAAACGCCTGGATGGAAACCTGGCTAATGACACATTCCAAAATGTTTGGTAATGAAAGAAGAGAAAATAACATTTAAAAAGATTAAGTCAGAAGGTTGTTGTTAAACTGTTTTGGTAGAAAAGCAGGATCCATCAAAGTATGTGTCTTTGAGGACAAAAAAAATGGGCAGAAGATAATTACTTAAAAAAAGGTTGAGGAATATCTTTGAAATGTTGAAAAAAATGTCCCTCAAAGACAGATTGAAGGGTTTGAATGTTTGTTCTTCTGCAGTGCAAAATGTCATAACATGTAGATGATTCAATGTATATGGATGAATTTTAGTACATAAAGGGGAAAGGTTGAAAGATGGGCACCCGTAATCTCACATCCTGTGATCATAAAAAGCTGATATAACCACATGGGTTAGGAATTGTGGAAAACTTTGTCAAGCACAATACTGAGTATATTCACAAATGCCAGTTAAAACTTTGCACAAAGCTTTATAGTACTCTTGTCCAGAGGCAATGCTGTCTTTATGGATTTAGATTAATCTGGCATCACTCGGTGGAAACTCTGATGTGGTCTGACCAATTGGTATTCAGAATCTTTTTTTGGGAAAAAAGGACACCGAGTGCTCTGGACCAAGACGAAACGGACCATGCCGACTGTTATTAGCAACTACTTCAAAAGCCAGCCTCTGTGATGGTATGAGGTTATATCAGTGCTCTTGGTAAAACTCATTATGGCAGCATTAATGCAAAAGTTCAATGAGATTTTGGAGCAACATATGCTGCCTTCAAATCAAGACAGTGATGTCACTTTTCAAACAAGAGTGGAAACACATTACAATGGAATAGTTACAGAATAAGAGGGTATGGGTAGTACGCTGACCTCCCTGCCTGTAGTCCTGACTGCTCCCTGATAAGAAATGTGTGGAAAATTTTGAAAGGAGAATGGCAACAACAACCCCATACTGCTGCACATCTTAAGACGTGTTAGTAGGGAGAATGGGACAAGATAACACCTAAAACTCTTCATTGCTTGGCATTCTTAGTGTTTTGAGTTGCATCATTAAAAAGCTTTAATGAGCCAATTTCCTGTTGGAGATGTTGAAGCTGAAAAAAGGGAAAACTAATATCTTATGTTCATCATTTTTACAGTCACACTTCCTTCCACTGTCCAAAATAATGCATGTTGAGTTAAATGGCAAGTCTGAATTAATCCAAGGAGTAAATGTGAAAGTGAGTGTTTTTTTTGTCCTGTCTGTCTCTGTCTCTGTATTGGCTCTGTGATTGGCTGATGACCTGTCCTGGGTTTTACCCAGCCTCTCGCCAGACAGCTGCTTGATAGGCGGGAGCTTACTTATGAACACATAAAAGAGTTATATTACAGCAGTTAGAGAGGTTAACAAGTGTTGGTCTAGTTGTTTCAGTCTATATGTAAGGCTGTTGTAACCTTTTGCTCAATTCACCACAAACATTAAACTTAATATTTTAAATAGGTTAATCTTTTCTCTTTCTATAAGAGACATTAACTATTGCACTTGTTTTCTCTTATCTATTCATAGACCCACTATTTACAGATATTTAGATATAGATATGAAAAAATGGAAAGGAGTTTCATCCTGGTATCATACATCCTGCTCGTTTTGAGGAGCTCACCCTCTAAGGAAGACCCCAGTAGGTTTTATGAGGAAGACCTAAATAAAATATGTATTCATGGGCTGTTTACTGTATATGACTTTAATTATGTTACAGGATTACAGAGAGATTTTTCAATTTTCTCATTAAGCCAGAGAAGTCTCTAAATAGAACAAGCCATAAATAAGATTTTTTTTAACACTTTTCCAGTCATGTCATAGGAAAACAAATCACAATACCCTGTATTTTCCCCCGTGTTATTTGGTTTCATATCACGTTAAAAATGAGCAAATTTGTTATTGCTGTATGTGTGTTTGTCAGTTTACACTCAGTGATGTACTTCTTGACACTGGCGCAATATGAGGAAACATCAGAAACCAAAATAATTATTACTTTTCATATATCTGTTTATGCTGTATTCAGACTCAAGATCCTCTGTTGTGCTTTAAAACCTTCATGTGAATTATTGAAGCAGTCTGCAGCAACGGAGGCGATTTTCAAAAATACACACAGGGGGAAGAGGCACCCAGAAGAAAGCTGTAGAGTCGAGGAGGAGGGAAAAGCAAACCAAATCTTATGTTATTATTAATTTATCTGACTCTTGCTGCCCAAAGATTTAAAAGGAGCATGGGATGAAAACCACTCTGGCTGTTTCTTCTGCAAACCAATTCACTCTCTCTCCCCGCTAAATGCATTCAAGGCACGTATCAACAGCAAAAAAAATACAGCAACTCATGGGTCTTTGCACAGTTCAACACAACACTGAGCATACTTTGATGTGTTAATACATGGGGGCTTTCCATTTATGAAAAGACAGGCAACCTTGTGAACGTCCTCACTAAATAAGAGAAATAACGCCTTTCATCTCTAAAAGGACCTCACCGCTTAACCTCTGTTTTTCAAAAGTTGTGATTCTTTTTCAGCATTTCATCTCTTGTATAGACCAGATCTTCCTGGATGTACAGACACACACACTCCCACACAGTTGAAAGAGCAAATTCAACTTGCCACCCTTCTTTTCCTTTATTTTAAGCTCTGTGATGTCCAGAGAAATACAAGATGTTTGCCAGCAAAAAAAAAAACAAAAACAGAGGAGGTGATTTTGGGGTTGAAATGTGCTCATTAGATTGAGATCAATCCCTGATGTAAATCAAATGTTTGCCAGTAATTTAATGGTAAATGGTAAATGGTTTGCACTTAAATACCACTTTCCAGCCGTACACCTACAGCCCCAAAGCGCTTTAAACTGCAGGCATTCACCCACACACATTCACACACCGTGCAAAAAGATGACAAGATATAGAAACATATTTTTCACATCCGTTTCTTGCAGTTTATTTTATTATTTTATCAAAAATAATAATAGTTGTTTCCATAATAATTCATTATTAAGTTTAACAAAATAATCGATAACTAGACACTGCCCTATATCCACAATAGCAGGACAGCAGGTCAGAAAGGAACAGCTCTAAGTCACATGTCTTATCAACTCTTTGGTTCTAGGACTGAACACTATCATATGGACATTGTTTTTTTTTTCTTTTACTTTTTTTAATACAAGTCACGTATTTGTGTAACTATGCATTTTAAAAGTAATTGTGTCAATTATTTGAGAGAAAAACAAAGATAATACACATGACTCATTCTACGTATATGTATGAAAATAATTTGCCAAGGGCAGCTGTGTTACCTACACGGTACGATACATTTCTCATCTACAACATGTGAATTTAAAAGTAAGAAAAAGAAAAAAAGAATTCAGTTCACATCACATTCATTCCCAGCAATCTTACATGACAGGTGAAACTTGGAGGTGAAAGACTTGCCTGACTTTAAAGTCTACTGTAGAGATGGAGATGGCTATTTTTGGTATTCCGCGAGTGAAAGGATATTTCTCCTGAACATTTTTGTAATTAAAATCATTTTATTTGAGGGGATTACCCATTTTTTATCAAATTAGTGATTACATTTCAGTTAATCAATTCATTTCTTTCCATCACTTGACAGCACTAATCACTCTGTTTAACACATTGATTACCTAAGTTGTTAATTTGAGAAGGGAGAGAAAATCCAACAAGAAAGAAATATGTCCTTGGTTGCCTACAGTCATCCTCCTCACTTCTTAGTCATCTACATGAATACCAGTTATTGTAACTGTATCACAATAAGATAGTTGCTATGAATGTAGAAGCAGCAAAGAATTGTGGGAAGGAATTATCTGCTTTCCTTTCATGAATAATGGCTCAACGTTTGCTTCACTAAATTAGATAAAAAAGAAGTGTGGTTATGTTTCTCTCCCCCGTATGATATTGCAGCACAAATCCACTCTATATACATATGATTGAGGGTTTAAACAGTTGCATACAAGTAATGATAAGATCACCTTTAATGCAATATTACTAATTTCATGATGTTGATGCACTTCCTAACACAATGTAACTGATGTTTAGATTCTATTGTACACTCAAATAATTTATACAGCAGATTTATTAGTTACCTTAGAAAAACAGAAATAAGAAATAATTTTTGTTACTATGGTGAAAAAATGGAATCTTATCCTCATATCCTTAATAAAAAAAATTCCGTCTTATTTTTCATAAAGCTTATGCAAATATTATCATGGTCATTAAAGCAGCAATAAGTAGGAGGAAAGGATCTTACCGCAACTCTAAACTTTGCTAAATGAAAAGCTCATTACATGTAAAAATGAAGTTTGATAAATTACCATTTATACTGTACTGTTTATGTAACCATTTCATGATATATAAGATGATTTGAAAGTTAGATATCTAGAGTTTTACAACCTTATAGGGGATAAGTGTGAGATTCTCACCATCTCACTTTAGTAATGTGCCAAGACTGAACGAATCAACCCAGCAATCAGAATATTAAAAAAAAAGACAATGAGCATGTCAAGTGTTAATACAGTACATAATAAATAAATACAATTTAGTCAGAATCCCATGGCGCCTCAAAAGTCCACATCATTGCTAATAACATTTATAAATTGATAGAAAATTGAACAAATAAGAGCTACAATAAGTTGCAGGAAATGTGTGATTTCAGCTCATTACAGAAAATTAAATACCCTCAAGTGCTTCATCACATTGATGAAAAAAATGAAATAACAGTGCTGCTTATTAATTTGAAGCAATGCCTACTGTAGTGTAAATCAAACTGCATAATTTCAACAATAATGACTCTCAGTACAGTATGTAGCTTGAGATCTTCCATCAGCGTGACTGGAGGAGCCACAATAAAGCTGTTCTTTTGGACCTCAACATGTGTGTGTATGTCTCTGTGTGTGGAGGAAATCAATAAAGCAATTACTGATTGAAGTATTTGTCAACCCAATTGCACTTTTGATTTGTGTTTGAACACTAAGCACTCCATGTTTCATTACAGTGCAAGATGTTGGATTGAATCTTTAGACTTCCGTGAGAATAAAGAAATAAACCACAAGCTTCCCTTGGCACAGCTCTAATGAGACTCCTCAAGCTGTGTGTGAGCTCGGCCATTATCGTAAAACATGGTGAGTGCAAGAGATATTAAAGTGTTTACTCTTTTGCGTGCCATCACGTGAATGCCTGATGGATCAATGCAATCTGAGGGGAGCGCATGCAACCTGTCAGGCTTTTATGAGCATCATCCCTTGAAGAAGGAACCCTTGGGGATCCGATAAGAAAATAAGATTAAAACATTTATATAAACCATAACTAATATTCAAAATAGCACACTTTTTCTGCTGTCTGCACATTACAAACCTTATATTACAGTAATATCATGAATCGTTTCACTGTATTCGAGGACAGATTTGCTATGTAGACCTGAGTGCATGGCGCGCATGAGCATAAAAAAAGGACCTGTGACCACAAAGGCTGACATGGTGGCTTGGTTAAGTACCGATAATGGATGATTAAAATTTGACTTGTTAGTTCAGGGGGGGATTGTCTGTAATCAGGGCAAATGGTGTGGACTGAGAGCATGCTGTGGATTATGACTGCGGGTGGGTACATGCAGCTGGAGCACATGGAAACTGGAGGGAGTGAGTGGAAGTGGGTCAAATGGGAGAGAGTGCAATGATGAAAAGAATGTACAGGTGAGGTAAAGCTGAGCTATTCAGGGGAAGAAAAAAAAACAAAGGAAAGAAAAATATGGATGTAATTTGTAATTCTAAACACGAGGAAAGTGGTTACAACGAGTCTTTTAAATATGATGGCACTGATGATTATGTGTGGTTAGCATCTTGAGAAAGATGTGCATATTGTTTTAGTTGCTGGACTGTTCTGGCTGCCTCGTGGTCAAGCTTCCCTCAAATGACAGAGTCAAAGCCTGCCAGATTATTCCAGATGGTAGACCTCAAACTCTTGTGCTCTTGGGGGAGAATTGATTATGCCAAGTGTTTAACAAACTGCGTACACAAAAGCAGTGGCAGGCATGTGTATGTGGATAGGAGTGTGTCTACATCAACGATGCAGAGCACAGAGTCTCTTTATGACTGGTTACCATGACAATGTCTCTACTTATTGAGAATATGGCCCCAATGTGTTATCATATTGTGTAAATAAGCCTTCTTGTGTTTTTTTTCAGAAAATCATCTTTTTTTTTTTTAATTTTTGCTGCAGAAAATGAGAAAACTGATACCACGTTCACAGGCGTCCCTTAGATAATGTAAGTATATTTGACTGTCCAAGACTGGAAACAGGGGGAACCAGCCCGATTGACTGGTTCTAATTAGCTATCTTGGCGTTTTTTGTTTATCACATCACTGCAATAGAAAATTTAAAATGCTTCGTTTACTTCTTGCTGTGAATCAAAATCTGCTGAAAAGCTTCTTTTTTTTTTGGGCAGCAGGGGCTTCTCCATTTTGCTTTGAAGTTAATTGACCAATCAAGCTGTGGCAGACTCGTTGTATGGACATGAACAATCATATGGAAAGCAAAATGAATAGAAATTTTCCAAATATTGGTCTGCTGCTGATTTACTGTTATATTAGCTTTTCAGAATGAATCTACACTCAGAAAAAAAATATCTGAACCATTATTATACTTCTGCTTCCTTGGCAATTTTTATTCTATTTTTATGACTTGGCTCATATGAAGAGTTATAATAAATTAGAGTGTTGTGAATCTTTATGGATTTGGATTGATTGGATTATATTATAACTGAACTACAATGAATTGGACATTCCTGCAACCTCCAGGGCAGAATTGTGGTGTCTGATTCACTTCAATGATGTAGAAATCACATGAAATGTGAGATGACTGTTTAGACTAACAATACTTTTAAAACCTTAGATGTGTATCAGTGCTCTCAGACTGAAAACACTTCAACTTTCATTGCATTTTGGTGGAAACCTCTGACTATATCAGTTCAAAGCAACACACATTCTCTCGTTTTGTATTCAAATATTTAAAAACTGTAATTATGAAAAAATAAATCACTAAAAATGTTGAAGAGCTGAGAGATAGAGTTGCTGTGTGGGGGTGGAGATGGCTGAGCTGAGGTTAAGGGCCATTCAGGAATTTCCTTTGACTTCACTGGAGAGCTGGAGGTAAAGAGGCTGACTGACGTAGTCGTGAACAAGATAAACTGTTGGGCGAATGCATCCAAACAGAAGAGTCGAGATGATGATGAGGACGGATACAGAGTCTAAAGATACAGTCTGTTGGGATGAAGCCCGAATGAATCACCCAGTTGAAATGTATACAACCACATCTATACATGAATAATTCACACTTTAACAAATGTGGCAAACAACTTGTATAAAACACCATCATGACTTATTTCTTTCATATCATCTCTTTCCTTTCCTTATTTCCTTCGTTGACTCTCCATCTCCTTCTCCTTCGCTTTATCACTTCTTCCTTTACTTCCACGACTTTCCTGCAAAGAGCTCTGCAATAAGCTGCAATCCACATGAAAAAGGGTCCTCATGGAAACTCCCCAAACTACCCCCCCCTTGCCTAATGATCACTTTGACAGGAGCTTGAGATCAAGGCCAGGCTTCTTTGACTTCCTCTCTCAACAAGTGAGATTCTGATACTAAATAAAGCAGATCTGCATACACAAAGAGAAAAACTCCTAAAAGGTTTTCTAAAAGTAACAGCAGCCTGTTGTCGATACTACCCATAGCCTGTAGGGGGGGTTGCTTCTGTACATCTTAGTGCAGCAGAGCTTAAAGATGACACTGCTGTAAGTATTCGATGCATTCAGGCAGCAAAGAAGAGAGAAGAGCAAGCTGATTAAATTTGCATGCACATATTGCTGCACACTGAAGCAAAAGTAGATTCAAATAAAGAAATTGGTCCAGCTCATACTGAAGTAAGGACGTCAAAGGGCATGTTTTTTATTTATCAACTTGATAGGCAAACTAAAAAAGCAGCCAAACCAATCTAAAACAGCAGGAGTTTTAAAAGCAGACACTCGTGAGCGCTCCTCTTGGTCAGCATTTTTCTGTGTTACATAACCGTCTGTCCTCTTGATCAGAGACATTTTGGTACCGTTTTAATCCACTGGCTTATCTCTGCTCTGCCAGAACTTTGTGTGCATCTGTTTGTGTGTGCGTATGTGTGTGTGCATGTGCCACATTCATTATGCATGTATTTGTAGACTCCCTTCAGCTGCTAACAGGTTTTTAAACAGCTTAGAGCACAAAATTTACACATGTAAGTGGGCATGCAAACAGTCTTAAGCATGAATGTAAAACTACATGCACACAAACACATAACACACACACACAGATATACTGAAGCAGATGATATGTTTGCACTCTAACACATGTAAGAATATAAGCTGATTAAAATGAAAAGCAGAAAAAAAGGCCAAAAATACATGTCATATAGTGTAATGGCATGTATTTATTTTTAACAGGGTTGTGTGAAGTACTTATGAGTAGTTGTGTTTTACTTGCTATAAAAGGCTGTCAGAGAACTTCTGGTTTAGAGAATGAGAAATGAATCCTGATATTTGAACTAAGCTGGAAGCAAATCAGAAGGGAACCATAAGAATTACATTTATTTTCCCATACAAAATAACTCAAACCTCCAAAAACTGGCTCAATGCCTTGATAAAAAGCATTATAATAGATTTTTACACCATACCATTTCTGCATTCTCTCTTTCTGTAACACAAAATCCCTTTATGCAGACCCAATTTAGATACTTCATTACCATGAACAAATAAAAATAAATAATACTATTACTCTGCTGGCATGATTTCAATTCTACTTTTACAGAACTGTAATGGACAGATTAAGTATTGGACAAAGATAACTGATAACCATTAGCACTTTTACTTGGAGGGCAAAAGGTACGTATCAGATATTGCTGCGACAAAACAGTAACCAAGTCCACAAGGAGCTCCACAGTTTTCCAAATAAAGTAAAAAGTTCAGAAAAAACTTTAACAGACACTTCCCAGTGAAATAATCATTAAATCCAATCCCCTAAATGTCTCAGAAATGAAAGAAGTTGAATATTATTCTGTCTATATAACCTTTATTGCAGTCCCAACTTGTCTCCCTTCCACATTTCAGCACTCAATTATCATAAATCAGTTTGCCATTCCTCCTGGTAGGTAAATCTCTTGACTCTGACAAGTTTGAAATCATTTAATTATTCTATGGGAAATATAGCGATAATGACCTTCATCCATAATCTGCCACAGGTCATGTCTTTCTCTCAGTCGCAGTCTGAGTGGACTCTCACCCTCTTATCCTGCCGAAAAGGCCTAAAGCCTTAAATCCCTTCATCTCTCCCTGATGATGGCAGAGTCCTCAGAGACCCAGGCCATCAAAGGCTCAGGAGGGGAAGAGAAGGGAAAAGAGAACACAATTTGGCAACCTAATTTGATTTTCTGTAGCTCCCTATATATATATATAGACTTTCCGTCTCTCTCTCTCTCTCCCTCTGTATATATA
>JAPMNP010634026.1:0-12959 GCA_029874935.1 Atherina boyeri
GCCTGACTTGCGCCCGGCTAAGCGCAAGCCGGCGCCTAGAGCGCGGCATGCGCGTACAGTGTGTAGGAGCCTTAAGGGGAAAAAAAGTATTTTTTTTATTTCATTTTAGTTTCTTTATTTTGCGCATGCGTGAGGCGCCAACTTCACTCCAACCGTTTCATGTTGTCATGTCAACCAGTGTTGACAGGTAAGTTAAAACTCCAAATCTGACCTATGACTGTTAAAGTTTCCTTCTCTAACTTAATTGTTAAGTTATCAGTTATTGTAAATCTTTATCGTTATACTAAAACAGTTAATCGTTATATTAAAATATATCCAGGTGACTTGTTATTAGAAGATACACCCAATGCTGTCGACGACCCGCAGTAATGTTGCGGCAGCTGGGGAGCGAGGAGGAGGAGGAGGAGGAGGAGGCTCGGAGCCGGTGACTAGGATACGAAGCTGCGGCAACGGTTGCGCTCAAGACGGCGAGGAGAGACGTCATTGGGTCGGTGTTCAAGAGTGGCCCGACGGATCTAGATATGAAGGGGAATTTTCAAACGACTTAAAACATGGCAAAGGAAAGTACAGCTGGAAAAATGGGGAGGTAATGTGAAATTAACATGATTTTTTTTTTCAATTTACCTATGCTATGTGAGATTGCCACTTAAAAGTTTTGCTCTTGTTGGATTTATTGAAACTGAATAAAGTAGGCCACTGAACTTTTTCCTTTGTAGTACTATGAGGGTAATTTCTACAAAGACTATAAGCATGGGGATGGGCTGTACTGCTGGCCCACAGGCCACAAGTATAGTGGCAAGTTTTACCTCAACAGAAAAGAGGGATATGGTCAACAACTGTTCCCAGATGGAACCACCTTTCAGGTAAGCTGGATGGACTAGGAAAATATATTATTTGTATATAAATGAGAATTAATAGCAATGAGTCTCTCCCATTCTATCAGGGTTTGTATGACCTCGACGAGAGGTTTGGTCCAGGTGTGCTTACTCATCCAGATGGCCAACAGGATGTGGGTCTGTGGCTCAGGGGATGCCTGCTAAGGCTCTGTTCTTCTTTAGAGGAAGGCTTTAGTCTGAACAACTTTCCTGAGTATGCTGCCTATATGGAGCCTTCTGTCAGCTCAGATTCCTCCTCTCAGGTATGTGTGTTTCAGAAACCCACAACAGGCACAAAAAGCAAAGTTACAATTATTGGCAAGATATTACATTAAAAACATAACTTTTCAATATATTCAAATTGTTTTCCTTTTTTTCTTTTCTTTTTATATTCCATATATATAAAAAAATAGATTAATTTCACCGTATCTATTTTGGCTTCTCGTCATCCAAGCTGGTACATTTTACACATTGTGGTAAATGGATAATTGTGGAGAACTTGCCAAAAATAAAAATTAGACTTAAATGCTATACGTCTTTTGTAAGCCTGGAGACTGTACTTTTCTTCCTGTGTCCTGCGAGTCATTTTTATCTATCTGAGTTTTTGACAGCATGATATTTGGTCACATCAGGAAGTTAGCCTAAGCTTGTAGGGAGGGCTGAATTGCAAGGGGTGTGCTGAATTTATGATCCACAACAAGAGGAAAGAGTCAGTAAAACAAAGTTGCTCATACCTGTTTTATCGTAGTTGTCTAATTTTATAGCCAGTGGAAGCGAACATGGTAATTGAAAACAAACTTTTGTTAATTTTTGCAGCTGTTTGACTTTCCAAAATATACATGCTGTTATAAACCAGTTCATTCTAATGAAATTGTCTTCATATAAAAAAAACAAAAACATTTTCTTTTACATAACCTAAGATTACTAATATAGATAATGGTGATCCTAAAGAATCCTGAAATTCCATACTAATGCTTAAATATACTTTAGTTCCAGTTAAGTTTTTATACCCATCATTTGTTTTGCCACAAAGATAGAATGGAAATTGTAGAAAAATAAATTAAACTTAAATTCTATAGTATGTAGGGTTTATAAAATATAATTAGGTAAAATAGCCCAAATTAACAATTTTTAAAAATATTTCTCTCCCTTCCAAACAGCCTGAATCTCTCTCTAACAGTCTTCATACAAAAACCAGGAGAGATTTTAAGGTAAATGACTGATATGATTAACCTTTGATACTGTCAGCTTTTTGTCTTTACTCACCAATGATCAGTTTACTCTTCATCCCCCTCAGGTGGTTATAGAGGGAGCTCCACTGTCAGACGAGCGTTTTATCTATCCCCCCGGGATCGAGAGTTACTCCACAGATGGTGACCACTTGCCGCTTCCTCCAGGCCGAAGAAGAGAATTGGACCAACAGTTTTTTGGCGAACTGTGGGAGCCAGAAGCTCAGCCACAACAAGGTTATGAGAGAGACCCATTCTCCACTCTTTCCTTGCAGGCCAGAATGGAGGCTCATATACACAAACACAGGTCAGAAATGTGTAAGAAACTAGAGTGTTGAGTATTTGTGACGATCACAGTGTATTGAGAGACAGGAAAAATGCCTACACACACTGTGCTTGTACTTATGTCTCAGACTGCAAGCCAGAACTGTGGGCTGGGATGTGGCAGCTGTTCTCTCTCTGAAGAGGGAAGGCTTTGGTCCCAAAGGGCCTTTGGAAGTCACTTCAGAACAGCTGATCCAGCACAGCTCACGAGGGGACCCCCAGACTGTGTCACAGATCCTCCGAACTGGTTTGGTCCATCCTGATGTAGCAGATTCACGAGGACACACTGCACTGATAGCTGCTACAGTAAAATTCCATAATTTTGTTGTTAATTAATCTCTTGATTCTGTTCTTTTAGTTATTCAACATATCTAAAAAAAAAACTTTTTGAAGCATCAGTTGTTGTCAAACATTGAAAAATGACTGTTAATGAGCTAAATAAAAGTTTTAGTCTTTAGAGTTCATTTTGGTTCTAGTTTTATGTAGATCCTTTGACTGTTTTATGTTGACTTTCTTTGTTTCTTTGTCAGGTAAACTGTCATAATGATGTGATCCACATGTTGCTGGATAGGGGGGCTGATATTGACAAGTTGAACAGTGAAGGCATGTCCGCCCTTGCTATGTGTCATGTCCTCTACTACCCTTATCAGTCTCTTCACACAGCTTTGGCTGAACCACCCTCTAAAACGCCAGTAAGACAGTGTTTTGATACAGTACCAGCTGTTTATAAAATGGAAGTGTTTGTCAATCAGCTATTATATCAGCAACTCTCAGCCAGGTGGTTTATCATTTAATTATTTATAATCATTCATGGTTCCCCAGAGAATTAATTCCAGTGTCTTACTCTGATCTATCATGACATACAAGTAATATTTCCTTTGGCATTTTTCTCAACATCTTTTTTCCCCGTGATGGATTGCCAGTCTTTGATTTGTCCATCTTTATGTGTTAATGGTCCACAGACAAGGCAGATTGACTTTACCTTGACCACAACAGACCTGAACAACAGACCTCAGACCACTGACATAGTTGTGACGGAGGAAGAAAACTTCAGCCACGAGCAGTAAGAATGTAGCAAATATCACTTTATTAGCAACAACCATGCCTCAGCAGTGTAAGAACACTGGTGTAATGAAAAAAGGAAAGGAGGCCTGGGGTCAAGAGAATGAAACAGTGCTGAAATGGTTAACCATGTAAAATAAATCTTAGCAGATAATTGGAGGTGTGTTTCTGCTTCTGAACGTGAGACACACTTTATCCTGTATAAACTGTATACAGTATATGTCCTGTTATGCACAGCTTATATTCTCCGCTATTCTATATTTAGCCAAAATAAAACTAAAGGACTGGTAATGTTTTTTAAAAACATTAAAACAGTAGGTCTTGCACTCCCTACAACAGAGCTCCATACTTTGGCTATGAAGCAAGCCTCTAAAACAAGCTGATGCTATTTTCTTTTTCTCCCATGTGTTTATCAGGTTATCTAAAGAATCAATTGACGACATCTCACATGACAGCAGTAAAGTGTCCAATCACAGTGAGCTGATCACAGAGCACTGGCTTTGCATCAGTGAACCTGAGACCCTGGCAGACATTATAAACCCTCAGGAGGAGGAGAATCAAGACGAAGGAGGAAATGAAGACTGTGAGGACACCGAAAAGGTGGAAGAAGAACAGAGCATTGAGGAGGATGAGAATGGGATCCATTGTGATGAAAGACAAACAGACAGCATATGTGGCTATTCATGGAAAGACGGACAAGGTAATGACACCGAAATAGAAAGAGAATTACTAACGGGGGGAAACAATGGGGAAGATGTTGAGTTTGAGAGCAGTGAAATTGAATCAAGAAAAGAAGATATGGTGGGGAAGGTGGACTTTGATGAAGATTTGAAGGATACAAAGGAGGAAAAAGAAATGGACCACTCACTTCAAGAGATAAATGGCCATTTTACACCGAGCAGGGTTCAGAGGAAAGAAACTGAAGTTAAGGTAACACGAAGACCACAGAGATCTTACTAGCTAGATTTTGTTTGAACATATTTTAATTCACTAAACTCTCCCAGGACAAAGACAAAGAACTGACCACAACACAGGCCTTTGAGTCTACCTGTTCACTAAGCAGCTACATGAAAAATGTCCATGTCACAGAGGAAGTGATGACGCAGACAGAAGAATCACCGTATTGCACAGGAATTCCTTGTAACACACAAGGGGCTGTGCGCAAAGAGGCGGCCATGAAAATTGAGTCAGTTCTCTTTCTCTCCTCGCCCTTTTCTGCTATTCGCTTTTTGTTGTGTTTTGCAACTGTGTAAATTGTCTGTGGTGCCTGTCTGACCAGGCAGAGCGTGCGTTTGAGAACGCTGAAGCTTTTAATGGAAAGGGGAGCTGACCCCAACATTGCCAGAATCCCCATGCCCATCCTCTTTTTAGCCATTATGGCAGCTGACACTGAGGCCGTGAGGAGACTGCTGCTGTGTGGAACTCGCACTGACATTCCTCTTTCAACAGAGGTGAGCATGGAAGCTTTACTTTCACAAAGTTTTTTTTTTTTTTTTTAGAATGTTTATGCCACTGTTAAATGTTTGTCCCTCTCCTTCATTTGATTGCTCTGTCCATTACTTGCATAACCCATTAAAATTCCTTTTTTTGTAGAGGAAAGGCTTTTACCCCTTGCATCTGGCAGCAACATTGCCAGGTCCAGAAGGTGTCAGAATCACAGAACTGCTGCTGCACACTGCCATTGACCCTGATGCACAGGCATGTGATCAGAATGAGATCTATGAGCCAGACAAGGTGTGTGCATGTTTGCACATTACAGTGTATTAGACCTCTGGTACTGAATGCATTGGTCTTAGTGGAACATATAAAATAAGTAGTCTTGTTCTTTTACAGATTTCTATGATGAATAAGGAAAATTTGAACCCTGATGAGACCCCACATCGCAAAGGAGGAGGCCGGACAGCCTTGCACATAGCCTGCCAGAGAGACAGTGACCACGAGGTCAGGGTCTTTGCTCAAAGTCACAGTTGTACACACCCTCTTGATGTTTTTGGTGCCAAAAGTGACCATGTTTGGACAATAAAGGGGGCGATATGGAAACCTGACTGGACAAAATTGTATAATTAAAGGCCCATATCTATTTAATTACGGAAAACTTATCAAAAGGACCACCAGTGCACTGATCAGAATAAATTAACATAGCTAAAGATACCATAGTGACTTGTTAACTACTTAGTGGGTCATGAAAGAAAGGGATTTTCTTTCGGTGCCATGGCTCGAGAGCACCTGACTGCCCATCTTTGATTCACATCCTTGAATATATAACCTAATTTGACAATAAGTTTTCTTTGTTTGTTTGTTTTTGTGGAGATTATTAAATGAAAGAAATGTAATGTGTCTTCTACTCAGTAACCAAAAACTACAGAATATACTTTTGCCAGGTATGTTGCATAAAACTGAAAGTTAAGTTAGACCTCAGAGCTTACTGATTCTTAATGTTCATGCATATAAAGTCAACTTTATATCAATAGTTGTGAATTAGATAATTATTTATATTGATGAATCAGCAACGATAAAGGGGATGTTCCAAATGTTTGTAAATTTCTTTCCAGGATGCCAGTAAAGTGGTCGCCCTCTTGCTCTCCCACAGAGCCAGCACAGACCTCCTCTGGAGTGGACACTCACCACTCTCCCTGGCTATAGCAAGTGGCAATTACCTGGTACAGCTCCTTCTCATGCAAAAACACAAAGTCATGCATACACATGTGTACTAAACCCCACCTTGTCCTGAACCTGTCTGTTTTCTGTGGTCAGGCAGTGGAAGAGTTGTTGAATGGAGGTGCAGATCCCAACATACCCCTGGGCTGCGGGGTGGGCAGTGCCCTATGTGCTCTTGCCAACATCAACTACCACTTAGGTGTCAACAGAATTAAAATGGTACGCAGTCACAATGTAATATATGCATTGAATATTTTGCCACATTACTACTGAATTTCTTTATAGCACACTACAGAGTAACATTTCATCCCGCTACACCTGTAAGATTAAAGTAAAATGATTTAGTTGAACATATTTGATACATTTATGAAACATTTCTAAACTATATGAGTGGACTTTTCTGTGAGCAAAGCATCAATTATTAGCCTATACATATTTAATCAAAATCAAAGCCTAATCACATGGTTCTATGAATCAATGTTACTGTTTTTGGAATCAAATAAATGTTTTCAAGGTATGCATGTTGGATCCTAAGTGAAAAAGCAATGGCTATGTTGTTTTATTCTAATGCGGTTATTTGTTGTGTGTCGTTGATGTAGTTGGACATGTTAACTAAGGCTGGTGCAGACATCTTGATGCCAGTCACAGTGGGCAGTGTTGTGGGAACTGCAGTTGACTATGCACACTATTCTTTGAGTCAGGTAACAAATTAGTTGTAATTACACTGCATTCATTTCAGTTAAATTATTTATTCAAACATTTGAAATAAATTAAATGAAAGTTCATTTTAAATTTTTCTCAGTTTGCATGCCAGTGCTGGTGGAGTTGCCTCTGCTCCTTTTCAGAGATAAACCATAGTCAGAGACAAAGCTTTCAGTCGTGTTTTTGTTTTGGTTACTTCCATCTAAATAACGCATCTAAGCTTTATATTGCAATTTAGGACAGGACTGTTGCCCACTCTTCATTTCACCCTCTGAACAAGCGAGAAAGGGAATTACAGTCACAATTGTTGAGTGTGATGGGTGATCAGCTGAGACAGACTGTTGGCCAAAAGGAGAGACAGCATCAACTCACACTGAATGGTCAGTGCAAATGTTTTTTTGTTTTGTTTTGTTTTCTCTCTCCTCTCTTTTCGGTGAAATGAACACATAAATTATGTGACTTGTGTGTGCACTGCGTGATTGTCACAAAACAATGACTCAGAGGTTTGCATGAACAGGTGCAGAGGCCATTTCTTCAAATGTGACCCTCCGAAGTTGTGACAAAATACAGAAGAAGGCAGAAAAAGACAGGTAGTTAAATATATGTACGCAAGGTGTCTTCATATTTTCTGCTTTTCCTTATTTCTTGTTTTTAGGTTTTGTCTAAATCTAACTTTCATGAGCCCGTTTCTAACTCTCTTCGTTCATTTTTCCAAAGGAAACCAGTATTTAAGTTCTGCTATCACTGCGGACGCTCTGCATTTGTCAAACTGACTGCATGTGGCTTCTGCAACAAGGTCTTCTTCTGTTCCTGGAAATGCAAAATCAGAGCACAGGAAAGACACAATGAGGAGTGTATACAAGTATTAAAGAATCAGGGCATCTCTACCCAAAAAGTACAACCCAACAAATCCCAAAAATATGAGCCTCCAAACCTTATCCCTGAAGGTTCGACCACTAAATAAGCTTTAAATAGATAGAAAATGTCTAACTTTTTCATAGTGTTTTGAGTTTTCTGGAAAAATTGTTTATAGGACAGAGTTATACAAAATATTGAAAATATTCAGTTGGTTTTATCTTTTGGATTAGTAACACATTTGAATGCTTTTTCTGTTTCTCTCAATGCAGCAACTGCTGATGGCATCCAGAAGAGTGTTGTGTTTAAATCTCAAAGAGTCCCCAGGCCATTGGCTATCATGAAATCTAAAAACCTCCCCCCACCACTGAGTGCCTCATTGAAATCCCAAAGTACACCTAAGTCCTCAAGTATGCCACAGAAGCACTTGGAGAGCCAAGTCAGCCTGAGGGAAAACTACAGCTGTAACTGATGGGTCCTAAAAATCAACAGGCTTTGAAATAGCTGGTTTTTATCTTCCTAACATAACCATGCACTTGTTTAACATAAGCTCTTTTCTTCACACTGAGATGTGTTTGTGCTATAAACAGTTATTTTTGGCATTTTTCAGTCCAAATAAATACATGATTTATAATTAAATAATTTATGTTTCTGCTTGCATTACTGACATAGCAGATATGGTAAACCCAATGATAACCTGTTCTAGATCTGGGGATAAGATTTCTTATCTTAATGTTTTTACCAAAGCTATGGATTAAATTTTACTTTAAATCTTTGATTTTAATTTTTATTTAAATAAATGGCAAACGTAAAGTATGACAAAACAGTCCTAAATTGCAATAACTTCCAAATGCATTTTGTGGTCTTGAATAAAAACTTCATATTAGACTTTGGAAATGAACCCGATTCACCTGAAGGAGTGTTGTACAGATCTAACCTGGAGGTGCCCTGTAACATCTGCCTGTAAAAAGACATGTGCAGCAGGTTAAGGAATAAGAGAACTATCACGTAAAGAACAAGCTTTGACAAATCGGAATGAGTTGCAAGTGGAGCGAGTGTAGCATGTAATTAAATAGTTCTCCCAGCATTCTCCAAAACACTTGAATTCTTTCAACAGGGATAGACTCTTCTCTTTCATCTGAAGATACAGCCTTTTCCAGGAGAATTACTGATGTACATCTGCATCCCACAATGCTGCAAGTTGCACAAGTGCAGGCTACTATAGCTATGCTGCCAAAAAAGATACATTGCAGACCTGATATTCATATTTACACTCCTAATCACCAAGACCCACACTAAGCAGGTCTGATTAAAGGTACACTGTGTAACAGTGTACAAATCAAATCAGTGACCAAAGGTCCTTTTATACATAATTAAAAACTGTTTATTTTGGTATCTGATCATTTTATTAAAATAACTTGTGTTTTTATTCTTTCAGAATGAGTCATTCATGTTCTTGCCATGGGTCCATACATAGCAGCTGTCATATATGAGCCACAATTTTTACTACAGCAAAAAAACTACATGCAAGCTTTGTTTGCCAGGTGCTAGAGCATCATTTGAGATAAGTAATGCCTTGAATGTTCCATAGAAAAAGACACATGTACACAATGTTGAAGTAGTCACCTGTAGTCATGGATGTTTACGTCTGGAAGAATTTGACCGGCCACTGTCCATTTAACCCTAGAACACTAAGGTTGAATGAATTTCACCCACTCTACATTGGTTTTGATAGGCTACTCACACAACGTTAGTGTTAAACTGTTTGGCATTTGAAATTATTTCTATGCCCATCTTTACCACTAGATGTCACATCATGTCAGTAGTTCTTACACACTGCTTTAAGTGCCAAGCATAGTTGTATCCTAGGTTCTGCAGGAACTTATAAGCAGACCAAAACTGTCCTGTCATCCCATATTCAGTAATCACCACCCATAGCTTCCCATAGAAACCTTACCATGTTCCTTAAAGTCAGCGAGACATCTAAAAACTGGACTGGTGAACTCCCAAGCAGGCATACTGTTTTTGTAAGGCAATTGGCATGTTTATTTTTATAACACATGTACAAGGCTATCCAAATTGCTTAACATAAAAATCTGAAGCATTACAGTGGGGTGCAGAAGGAGCTTTAAAAAGTACATTAAAAACAAACTTTTAAACTAGAACTAGATCTAGTTCTTGCTCACAAACACTAGCAACACAAACCATATATAAGAGAACCATACATGGTTTATAATGATTGTAGAAAAGGGTCATGGACTTTGTTGTATTACATATTATTTTTTGTTATTTAGACATGCATAGTATTAGAAATATAGGTAATACAGCTTTAATTCTCTCAACCAGTTGGGTCGCTTCTCTGTACGAGCCAAAGTCTAGCCTACACGTCAGAGAATTAAAGCTGCAAATTAAGTGTCTTCATTATCCATAAATATGTTCTAGATGTTTGTTAGTGAAATAGTTGATTATAATTAAGCTCAAAGGTGCCATACATAAGAATTATGTCTCATCTTTCTTATTAAATGGTGCTGATATGTTACAAGACATTAAAAAATTATGTTAATTTCAAATACCTATATCACTGACAACCGCAATTTAGCCAGGATATTCTCATTTCAAAAATGGATTTGCAGCCCCCAAATGATGTTATTGTTTACATTCTGTGCTGATATTTGATGAAATCTCTCAATCCGGGGGAGGTGGAAGGTTTTAAAGTATCCAGAACTTCTGTGTATATTTTTGTTGACCCATTTTGGCCATTTTTAACAATTTCTAACATAGGCTACAGTTTCACATGATTGCAGTACCAGTTTCGGCCAGAATCTTACATACAGTACCTTTAAATGTAAGTTCATGTGCGTTTCTACAAGGGTAGGGTAATTAGACACCAATCTGTATCAGGAATATTTCTATGTTATTTATTATAATAACACTGTACATCCAGTTGACTAATTGCACTAGTCTTGCTTATTTGCCGTGTTTGACTTTAATGTTCTTGTACAAGTGCATAGCCGCCATTTAATGAGACTTTCGAAATTCCGCCAGTAGATGGCAGTAGTAGGCTAAAACAGCATTAGGGGATCTGATCTATAGTCTTTCACTACCCGTGAGGCTTTAATTATTATCAGGAATGTTCCCCATGTAATTCTGACTTGTTTAAGTTAATGATCACACTGTATAGTTACAGTTTTAACTAGTGTTTATGTGAGTTAAACATATTAAGTAATATGTATATTTATTTCTGTTTCTTTTCAGACTATAATAATTTGAATGATCACAATCGGAATACTAAACAGTAAAGATCCTGTCCTAACCAAGCTGTTACATCATCTGTGTTTGACCGACACACCAGAGTCTTTGAGACTACTAGAGTATTTTGGAATCAGCTTAAGTCTCCCCTATAATGATGTAATATCAGTTCTTGACCTATGTATGAATTAATTACAACATAAGTCATCATTTTTAGACTATACCCATCTGTGTGTTTTTTGTAAAATAAACAACATTGTGTTTGAATAGATCAGCCAAAGTTTAATAGTGAAATGATATATTGGATTTGAGCAAATAAAGGTGTGTTTTCAGCTTGTTTTACAGTATGTGGCAGCTGGCCTGTTGCGTAACAACAGCATTGTAAATGGAAGCTTCTGCTGAAATAAATCCCTGACATCATGAAGAAATGTGTCAACAGGCTCATATAAACCAGGAAGCTGGCAAAAGTTACTATAGATGGAGGATTTTTAAAAAGCATTTGGGGGTTGTGTGAAAAAAACCCTGCAGATTAAGTTGTCATATACGGAATTGAAGAAATTAATGTTGACATGGAGGAGCAGGAAGACGAGCTGCTTGCTCTGCAAAGTATTTATGATACAGAGGAGTTCGTCAAGCATGAGTCGAAGTCTCCGGTGAAATCAGAGTGTCTGTGGAGCTTCCTGCTGGCTATAATGTGGTTCTGAAAGATGGTAAATATGCCAGTTACTGGCAGAAAAAAGTTTGTTTGTTTATGTAATGTAATATATAGCAGCATGTTGAAAGAATATTTTGATATTGTGCTACTTATAATCTGCAAAGTCTCAATAAATGTTTTTTTCTGAGAAGGCTGCCTTTTTCATTATAAGAAAATTACTCCAAGAAATTGTTTAAATCAGCTATTACATATTTTGATACCTTGAAAATTAAAAATTTTACATTAAACATAACAAAATATTAAATACAATAGAATAAATAAATAGAAATAAAAGAATATTTAGCATTTATAGGTGAATTAAATTTTTCTGTGATTTTTTTAAGTGTTTAGCTATGTGCTTATCATGAAATTTGGTCAAATGATCTTGTTTTTCCTTATATAAGGTGAAACACAGAGGCAGTATGACATCTCATTCCTCCCACCACTGCTTCTGACCTTTGAACTTCCTGAGGACTACCCTTCCTCCTCCCCTCCCTCCTTCACCCTCACCTGCAGCTGGCTGACTCAAACTCAGGTAATCGATTCAGTAATCAGTCAAAGCCACACAGATTACAGAATCTCAGGAAAGATTACAGCAGTCTGACCCGCCTCTCTTCCTCAGCTGGCTTCATTGAATGTTCAGCTTGCTGATCTCTACCAGGCCACTGGAGGTGCTGTGGTGCTGTTCTCCTGGATACAGTTTCTGAGAGAAGATGCCCTGAAGTTCCTGGACATCCTTACTCTACTCCAGCTTCCCTCTGATGAACAGAGCTCTCTGCAGCGTAACCGAGACAAACAAGATGCTGAACCCTCAGACACAAAGGATGATGAGCACTCTTCAGAGTCAGAACCCACATCTGACCAGTGCTGTAACGTTGTATCTGGAGAAATTCAGCACAAGTCAACCTCAGAGAGAAACAGTGGGAAACATATCTTAACTACAGGGGGTGTTTTGGCCTCAGATTTGCCTCCTTCGAGCGCTGCAGATTCACAAGACCCAAGTGAACAAGAAGCAGCTTCTTTACCGCTCCACCCCACAGAACTCTCTCCAAACAAAGACCAAACCTTCTCTGGTCTCTCTTTAACTCCGTCCCAAATGCTCCTGTCCCAGATTTTGATCCACGATGCAGCACAGAAACAGAAAGTGTTTGCCACCACAGTGTTTGACTGTGGTGTTTGTTATATGAGCTGGCTTGGGTCAGACTGTGTGCAGCTGTATGAGTGTGGCCACATCTTCTGCCAGGCCTGTTTTAGGGAGTTCTGTAAGGTCCAGATAACAGAGGGGAACGTCCGGGGTGTCACCTGTCCTCA
>JAPMNP010634039.1:0-13643 GCA_029874935.1 Atherina boyeri
GTGTGTGTGTGTGTGTGTGTGCAGGAGTAGGCCAACTTCCACCCGCGCTGATGTCAGCATGATTTATTCACCAATCAGATTAGCTCTGAGGAAGACAATGAGAGAATGAGAGAGAGGACAAAATGTAAGACATAAGACGACATTCTGGACTATTGTCATGGTTTTAATTGTGCATTTATGTGAATCTGGTAAAATATTTTTCAGTTGTGGGCATAATGTAATGTGCCTTGAGGAAAGTGGTCACCTCCAACAACATTAAGATATACAGTATGCACCTGTTATGTTTCCTTAAATGACAGATTTTCAGGTCAAAACTTCATTTAACTTACTTTATGACAGACCTTAAGGTTTGAGATTTTTTATTGTTATTATTTCAACTTGGATTTAATCGTGTAAAACATTTTTATTCTGATATCAAAAGTTGTAAAAGGGGCGATGGAAAAGGCAGTTGAGTTAAAGGGAAATACTGATTTAAATTGAGACCTTAGGCATCCCTAAACACGACCTACAGTACTGTAGATGCACTCACATGTTGCATTAGAATGGGCGTGCACATGAAAAGCCTGCAACCTAATAGAAACGCCTAACTTTTCGTTCATATTTTCCTTCTGCTACTTCTCTGCTTCAGCATGTAATACATGTACATAAAGCCTTCCTTGTAGCAAGTCAATGAGTGCAATTGAAACCGATTAATTCAATGAGGTTCCCACCAGCCATAAGTCTCCCCCACAAAATTGACAATAAAACCAAAAAGCAAATAAAAAGGGTTGAAATATATAAACACAAAAAGCATAATAAAACAAGTAGTGCATATAACTACCTGACCCAAATTTATGCATGCAAGTCAAGTCATATTAAAAGTACTTTTTTCCCAAATACACAATGACTGAGAATGGACTTTACAGGGATGTACTAAACATTCATTAAACTTGTTAAATTTAAAATGTTTCCATGATGAAAGTATAAAATAGTTTTAATTATGTCTTCTCTGCAAAAATGTTGTAAACTTATAAGTGCATTTTGTCACAATATGACATCAATTAATTAAGGTTATAGAGTTATAGAGATACTTTATTCATCCCCTCCAGGGGAAATTCATATGTCCAGCAGCAGTGTGTATAAACATACCAAGCACTCTCGTTACAAAACATAACAAAATTAAATAATAATAATAATTAAAAAAAAAGGTTTACAAAGAGTTTCATTAACTTTTCATTTAACAGTTTTATTTAACACAGCCTAAACAAAAACAAGTAAGGCATCATCAGATATGGAAATTTCCCTCTTCCTTTGTGAGGATGACACAGCAGATGAGAACACCTCTCGGACGTCCACTGTTTCTCTTATCACAGCTCTCAGTTCATGCAGCTCAGACTCCACTCGCTCCCACCTGCGAGGAGACAAAATCTTTTCCCCACATCTCAAATCTTCCCTAAAACCCATGCCACACATGCTCCATAAAATACATTCCGTGTGTGTGTGTGCATGTTAAAAACTGTGTGTGGTTTTTCCAGTGCGTTGGCCCACTCTAACAGAGGGTTGAGTGATGTCACAGCAGACTGCATTTTAATAGAGAGGGAAGCAATTAGAGAGGGGACAGGCCGAGAGGTGGAGAGATGGAGGGGCTGTCTGTGTGACACACAGTTCACTCTCTCTCTCTCACACACACACACACACACACACAAACACACACACACACACACACACACACAAACACACACTCTCATTACTAAGGATGAGTTAATTAATTGCACAGTGATTCACAGTGCTTGTAATTAATCTCGTAGGTATGTGAGTGTATTTTGAGAGGTGACTCCTCTCCCCCCATTTATAATGCACACACACTGTAGCACTTCAGATGAACACACATATTTTCATTCTCCCAGAGGCACTAGCTGATCTGTCTAAAGGTTGCATCACATAATTTCAGTGTTTTATAATTGACAGGGTTGTTTTGAACCCATATTCTCACGCTTGATATGATTTCCTGATGTTTAACTTTTCGTAGTTTTGTATGATTTGCTGTTTATCAAACTATTTTTTACGAGTATACATCCTCACCTGTGCTTTTAATATTTTGCTAAACAAAATGTATTAAAGGTCCCATTTTTGCACATACAAATGAAATTTAAATCAGAACAAGAATTCCTATAGATCCAAGACTTCCAGAGAAACAAATAGCTGTGTTTAACTAAATGACACATTTCTGACAAAATAGGCAGTGAAATAGTGGAAACTCACATTACGCTGCTGAATAATGACAGAAAGGATACATGAGGTCATTTTTGTTCAGTGCTGTGCATTCTGGCTGTTTTTTATTTGGCTAAAAGGCTTTCCAACCACACAGAGAGAAAATGAGTTCTTACATTTATATACCTTATAGTACTCGGTTACATCATGTCCCGGCAGAAATAGCTTTCATCCCTCCACAGAGCTCTTAGCACATTACTTTATTTTTGGGGCGGGGGACATTGTCCAGTTAAAAAATTATGCGTATTAATCTTGCTCTACTCTACCCATGATCCTTTGCATTTATCAGCATCAGCGGGAGTGGTGGAGCAATCACATTTGGAAATTAAACAAATAAAAAAGTTGAAGATAGCTGAGTGAGTGATGAAGCCAGCCAATTGCAAGCAGCATAAATCTCTGCCTGTCGCCACCCTGCCTCTGCCTACACACATTTGGATATTGTTATGATTTTACCGTGTTTGCATATATCAGCCTAATTTATTAGAATCAAACACCATCAGGATTATTTACAGGCAAGTTCTGGTCTGCTGCCAATAAGCCCATTAAGCACATTGTTGGAGACTGGTTACATGATCAAATACACAATAGTAATTGTGAGTAGAAAGAGGCTAGAGTGTTTCTCAACGAGGTGATTATCTGCGTGCAGGTTATTGTGCTATTTCAACGTGACATGTAAATCACAGTCACAGCTGTCAGTAAAGTGAGGTGTGAAAATGTCAATGACACTGAAGGGTTATGACAGAAAAGTCTGAACAAGAACCAAGTTTGAGAAAAAAGTTTGTTATGTACAATAGCATTAGCTCGAGGTAAACTTCGACTTTGGTCCTTTTGGTTACAGTAAGTGAAGTTTGTCTGAGTTTAGTTGTTATACAGCCTAATATGAGAGCTCAATATAAATCGGCCATAGCAACCAAATACTGTACAATTAGAACCAGCTACTATAAAGTTTTAAAGTCAGATATTGGTGATGGCAAATGGTGCGATTCTTGGATCTGATGTTAAACGTGACGGACAGGGGGACTTATCAAAACACTATGGAAGTATTTTCCAGCCATATTCATCACTGTTCACCTGAAAACACTTGTGTTGTAGTCTGTGTTTGTGTCCTGAAGTTTCCAAACCAAACCATTCTGTATGATTCCTGAAAAAAAGAATCTTTGACCACCAAGAACTCCCTTCAGGTCCTTCCATAACTTTTCTATTTGATCAAAGTTAGACTATATACTTATATAATTAAAAAACATTGACTTCATTTTTCCTTATACATCCTTTAACTTGTGAGCTTAAGTTTGTTGTTCTACTGTATGACTTACTTTTGCTTTAAATCTAGTTCACAGACAGATGTTCCAAAATTTTCTTTTGGAAATAACTGGTATCATTTATAATCCTTGGCCCCCCCAGATGCTGACAAACCATCCTGTCACCACTTTCTTTGCTGCACAAATTCTGCAGAGTAATATTATAATATATATTATAATGTGGAGATGATGAAATCAAATCAAATTAAATTTTAGAAATGTTTTTTAAAACTTTTCCATCCTGATGCGCATCAGTAACTTATTTTCTATATTCTTATAAACTTGCTATGCAGTACCATAAGAGGTTGTTGTCATTATATTGATTGAAAACACTTACTGCAATTTCATCTTTAAGTGAATTAACATGCATTAACCACTCAAAGATATGTGATTTTGTGAAATTTTATTGAATAAATCTAGTTTTTATTCCCTATCTATTCATTTAAAATTTTAAAAATGCAAAATTTCCCACTCCTAGTTTTAACATATAACTTAATAAAGACAAGGGCCTTTCTTAAGCATCTAAAACGTTTTTAAGAAACAGTTTAAGATCAGACCTTCGGCATAAAAGAAATAAAAAGCCAGTGTCAATGCACTGCGCACACACAACCGCACACACACAGCAAGTGAGAAAGAGACAGCAGGCTAAGTATGTGGTACACCAGGTTATGCGTCATTTACTGAGGCTCAATAACAACCTTTCCCGCTGCCCGACACACCTGGTCACACAAAATGACACCTGCTGTCCTTTGAGAGAACACAAAGCACATCTTCTTTCACCCTATGGTGGCCTCAACCAGACACGCCACATCCCCTCTACTATCTGCTCCTGACAGATGTATTTATGTAATAGTTTTGATAGGTATCGATCCATGCGGCACAGCCAGTTAAGAAACAGAGAAAAATGAGATTTCAAAATCAACGTGGCTGTGAGGGGAGTTTGGTGGAGATGATGAGTGACAGAGAAAAAAGGTGAGAGGGAAAAGGCAACATGTGGAGGGCAGTGAGCGAAGTAAAACCTTTAGAGTCAGAAGCTTAGGTGTAAAGCTCACACAAACACCCCTGATACACACAAGAGATGACATCGGACGGTGTGAAAACAAACAATCTCTCCCCTCTGCCACTGTGTGTGTGTGTGTGTGTGTGTGTGACCTTGGCTTGGCCCGGTGGTAAAGTGGGGCGTCAAGAGAGTCAGTGTGTGAGCAGTCAAGCGTTCTCCCTCAGATTAGCAGGCTTTATTACTGCCACCAACCACTGGCCTGACAAATCCTCTTATTTCATTTTACCTTCCTCTACCTCTGCCTGACTCTTTCTCTTTTCCTCCCTCTTTTATTTCCTTAAAATCTCCATCCCCCTCTTCTCCTCCAGCTCTGCAGCAGCTTCGCACGCTTCACCTTGGACCCTGCCTGGCTTGCGTTGAGTTTTCGCTCACGGTGCAACAGCCCTATTTTCTATTTCCTCACTCTTTTCTCCTCATTGTCTTTCCATCTTCTGAGCCGCTCTACTCATACTAACACAGCTTTTTTTCCCTGTGTTCCTCCACTCCACCTCTTGCTCCGCTCCTCCCTCTATCTCTCTCCCTCTGCCTGCCTCTCTATAGTGTGATGAATCTGTAGACAGGGGCTAATAATTGTACTTCAGCCCAAGTGCTCATTTTTCTTTGTGTTTGAAAGCTTTGACAGGCAGGGGCTCTTTTTTTTCCCCTCAGCACCCCCCAGCCCTTTTTCTCCTCCCCGTTCTCTACCTTTTCTTTCTGTCCTCACACAATGGGTGAGTAAAATAACTCAGGGTTTACAAGGTCATGCTGTCTACTGTTGAGGACACGCTGGGGATTTGGGGCTGGAAGGATTTCCTCAAAGGTGCTGTGTTGAGGCTTCCATAAAAAAACAGAGAAAGTTATAGATTGCAGAAGCAGATCTGCAGGGGGAAATAAGTGCATTTGATAGGGAATGAGTGCATTACAGCCATCTGGATTCAAATGTTGCTTCTAAGGCTCCTAATGAAACGACAAATAAAAGCATGGCATGAATGGGAAGCTGTCTTTGTTGCATGCGCCAACAACTCCAACATTGTTGGATTCAACAGCTTTCATCATTTGTGAGAGAAAACTACTTAAAATGTTCCACTTTCTGTGATACAGAAAATCCACTTCATATTTATAGTGTCTTGTTTAAACAAGGTGCCAAACAGCAAAGGAAGTCTACTTTACCACAGCTGGTTTGTTTCATCTGAGAGAAATGTATCCGGTATAGCCGGGCGAGGCAGGCCCACTGCAACTTTTAAAGCTTCAGGCATACACATACCAGTATTTATATACACATGCAAACAGCAGGGAAAAACTAACTGTTTTGTAGTGCTACAAGTGAATTACCGTGCTCAGAAATCTGCAAGAAAGACATAAAAATATTTTGACAAGCAGGTTTTTAAATTAAAATATCTTCATCAAGTAGAAAAGATTCTGTAGAAGATCACATTCTGTTTTAAAGTTCTAGCCTAAGACACAGTCTGCAAGCAAAGCACACAATTAGATGTTGAAAGAAAATAATATTTTCATTGACTCACACCCAGTGGTACTTTATGAAAATTGATCAGCAGTTTTAATCCTGATGCCTTCTTCAAAAGGAAGAGATGAAAAGAGAGCAGGAGGGAGGGAAGAGAACAGAGAGTAAGACTTTATTGCCTGCTGTAGTTAGATGGTAAATTTCCTCCTGGCAGATATTTATTGGGTTAGTTGAGTCCAGAGAGAGCTTTAACATTGATTGTGATCATTAAATATATCCGCTCGAAATGGCAACATGGCATTCCTTCAGTCAATGGAGCCAATAGGAGCAGAACAAAGGCATAATCAAATCAATCCTCTCATAATTATTCTTTGAGAGGTAGAATTAATCACAAGAAGAAATAAAAACAATAATGGAAAATGAAATGGTCTGTCGTAAACAATTACTGCCCAAATTGAAATAAACCTAGTGAAGGGGAAAAAATCAGGTGTAAATCCAACTAATTAAAATAACATTCCAATGTATATTGGTTATTTGGTTTACTCTAGCTTTCAGTTATTATACTGCTGGACCAGGTTTGTTATTGCAAGACAGAAATAAAGAGATGGAAAAATAAAGAGAGAGAATCCAGAGCGGAAGTGTGGTGTGGGGCGGTGGACTGCGGGGTCAAAGGATCAAGGTCCTCCTCTTGTGAGAGCTATGATTCTCCCTCTTCCCTGCTCGCTGAGAGGAAGTGTAGCTTATTGATTAGCTATCAGATGATTCCGATAAGGCCTGATCGATAGGACTTTGTATGAAAGCCGGGCAGGACCCTTCCTCTTCACTCAGGCAAACACCCATGGATCGGCCACTGCAGTAAAGACCAACGCAGACATCAAGTTGTTCCCTTGTCTCCTGCACATTCTCCTTTGTGGCTTATGTCCGCCCCTCTAATCGAACGCTTCCTCAAATGCTCTGTGAGTTTTCTAGAGCTGGTATGTTTGCTTAAATAGAGTTGTCAACCTGCAGGCGCAGGTAGGTATGAGGATGCCAATAGCAGACATTAAACAGGTAAATAT
This sequence comes from Atherina boyeri, assembly GCA_029874935.1. Lineage (NCBI taxonomy): Eukaryota > Metazoa > Chordata > Actinopteri > Atheriniformes > Atherinidae > Atherina > Atherina boyeri. The sequence continues at coordinate 7,108 of JAPMNP010634039.1, forward strand.
GTATGAATGTAAGCACACTGGATGGAATTTTATTTTGAAAGCGGTTCCAAACAAAAGGTTATGGGTGAGCTAAAAACACAAGATTTTCTTTTTTTTCTTTTTTTAAAAAAAGTATTTGGTGGCATTTTGCCTTCAGTGGCAACAAAAAAAGAAAAAGCAGGAGAAAGAAAACAAGCAGAAAATGTTTTCTGCCCTGGGGTTGAATCAGGATCTCCAGCTTAGGACATATTCACCCAAGTGATATGTGTCCAAATCCACTAAGCCATCGGGCCAGCCTGGAGAAAGATCAATTAGTCAAACTGATGAATTTCCATAACACCCCATTAATCAGTTGCAACAGTTTCTTGATACACCTCTACAAAGAGTTTCAATTATTCTTATGATTAATTCCTTCCCAGTATAAGGCCTCAATGAGGTGGAGGAGAGGGTGAAAACATTATTTATTATTTATATATAGTCAACGATATAAAATAAAGTCATTTCAGTGAATCAGGAAATCCTCCTTATTATGGAAGTAGAGGCACAGTCACATGAGTTCAGCACGGCAGACTATCTGAGTAGCTCTTGAATAAACAACCCATGGGGTCTAACCACAGTCGAAGGGTAACTGAACAGCTGACATGCTAAACACACAGGAAGCTGAGCCAGGCAGACACTTGGGAAGTGGGCAGTGTCATCTCTCACAGAGGCTCATGTCAAGGCTGATCAACCTGCTGACTTAACACACGAGGTGAAACTATGCTCTGTAACTGATTAACATACAGACACATTCTCATATATGCAGGCCTGGGATCGAAGAATGGCCACGAATGAGCTTAACTCTGATCAGCACCACGGATAGCGCCCAGGGGCAGCTTGTTAATATCAAGAATATCTTTAACATTGTGATATCAAATAAACTAAACATTGCAACTCAATGTTTTAGTTTGTTGATGGTGAAGTGTTTGTCTAGAATTTCTTCTACTTTCCTTCGTAAATAAAAGAAAATACAAATACAGCTCAAAAAATATTCAGGACAGTTTAATACACTGAGTTTTTATTTTATTTTATTTTCCTCACTGTGAACATATCAGATGCTGGCTGGTTTGATTTGAGTGTGCACATGTGGGTTGGTTGGTTGTGTATCTAAGCCTCATGTGTGTCCAGTGCTGTGACTGTGAAAGGACACTGATAAGACACCTGTAGTATGAGTACAGAACAGATTATAACAGGGAAGGACACCAGTATCAGTTCTGTGCAAGGTGCTGTGTTTCTGACTGAATATTGTATGTTCTTGCATGTGTGGATGTGAGTTTTTTCCTTTTAACAAAGAAGGCCATGCAGAAGAACAGACCAAGTAAAAGAAACAGAAGAAAAATGTTTTACTAGTTGTGGTGTAAATGAATTTTGTGTGTCTGAGTTTGTGTGAGCAGAAAAAGAAAGACATTCTCAGTCAGTAGATGATTTATTAGTGCGAGTGCTGCTCATCTGTGTGATCGGCTGGTTGACCTGAGCTCTGGACATGGGGCATAAATGCTCTCTGCCAACCAACCCTAACAGCAAAAGAGTGTTTATTTTTGTTTTGTTTTTCCAAAACCAAACGCTTTATCAAACATGCTATGTAATATTAAAGTTTTGTAGAACATACGGCCCCATTTTGTCAGGAGGATTCTCTGCACAAATATCTCCCCCTGATGGCCTACAAATGAATAGACTTAAAAACTTTTCACACAGAACTATAAAACACAGTTTTTATTGAATTTTCTCAGTCTTATTTCTTTTTCTTTCTTTATTTTTTACAGATATCATCACACTGGAACGCTGTTTCTTCAACAACCTACGGCACCCGGACTGCCATAAAGCACAATGTCTCAAAAGCGCCCCGCCCTTCCAACAGCTTCAGGACAAGTAATCCACAGGAAACCCAAACCCAGAGTTGAAGACCAACACGGATTCAAAAAGAAGAAAAAAAGAACATAAGAGACTTAAATCCCCCGTTCTGGTTCTACCAGGGAAAACACACAGACGTGAAAGATCCTGGACTCTGTATATAAGACTTGCCACAACTTCTATTCAAATCATCCCATTAATATCTCCAAATTGTAATTATGTCTTACCAGAGTGCAGATTATTCAATATTTTAGTTTGAGTTCAAGAGTAAACAGAACAATGATGATGTCCACACCCCTTTAGAACACCCTTAGAAATCAGGAGGTTGTAAATATTGTACAAATGACAAATAGGGACATGAATAAGAAATAAGATTATTGCAGAATAATGTACATAGCCATAAGAATCATATCTTACTTTCCATGAGTCACATGACCATTTCTTTTAATTTCTTCTATGTCAAAAGGATTTAATACAATGAGTATTAACCCTGCTCTACTGTAGATCTCAATAGGAAAGTATTCAAGGAGTTAGACAATACCACACTAAATATACAGACATTAATTGGGAAGACATACATTTGCTTTATAGTGCACTTTTGCTGGAATCTGATGCATATGCCATAGTGGATGCTTACAAGTAAACCCAGCATTATCAACAAAACAGGAGTTTTTTTATTTTCTATTTTTGTAAGGTTAGAAGCTAGAAAGGCTACAAAAAAAATCAAATCTTCCTCATTCCCCTCTTTCCCATTGTAAACTACTAGAGCAGAGCTGAGCCCAACTCAAACTTTCACTCCTAATAGATTGTATATGAACCCCCTCCTGTGCTGTATATGTAGTGTGTTTTAGTCCCGTAGTGATGTTAAATATCCAGATGGACTTCTGTGGCTTGGGAGCTTTTGTATAGTGCAGTCAGAATCTTTTATTAAGTTCACACTGAAATCAACATCAACTGCTTCCTCTTTGATTCCTGTTTGGCTAGCCCCCCCTTCCTCCTCGTCTTCTGTCCATTAGAGGGCCTGTATGCCAACTGACCTCTCTGCAACCAGGCGCTCACTCAGCTCCCACAGGCTGGCAGCGCTGCTCTGATCCTGGGCCTGGATGGATGGCTGGCAGCGGAAGCAGTTGTTGAAGTACATCCCGCCTAACCCCTCCAGCTCCGGAGCTACTGCGCAGTACACCGTGGTGGCCGCACCTTGTTGCTGTGGACAGAGAAAGGCACAGACAGACAAGATCAGTGGACTAATCATGGCCCCCCCCTGAGACAACTAGATGGCATCACCCTGCAGGAGGACAACGGAGAACTTATCTACCCACACAAAGACAATAGGATGTGTCCTGTCCAAAGAGGACAAACAGTGGACACTGACCACTTCGTCCTTGATGAGACACACATACAGACACAAACACAAAAAGAAAAAGCAGGACTGATCTGCCAGAGGAAGAAAAAAAAAGAAAAAGAAAAAAAAGACTCATGCACACTCTGTCTTGCCCCTCTCCCTGCAGCCCATAGTGACTGGGTCATATTACCATGGGAACAGCATAACCCCTAACTGTACATATATTTATATACATATATTTATTTATTTATTTCTATACGTGGCGTGTACAGGACCTCTGGTTACATGGGATTGTGTGAATGCAACAGATGTATAGACTAACAGTGGACAGAGTGAGAACTAAAAACAAACACCAGCTCATGTCTGGATGGGAATCACCAGGGAAACACAACTTTTATGTGTATTATAAAGTGCAGGTTCTAATGGTTATGAATATGTATAATTTCACATGTGTGTAAGGGTTCGTCCGAGCATTCAAAGTTGGATCTAAGTGTTGGAAATGGTGCAATTTTGTGTCCAAATCAGAAGTTAGTTGGTTTAAGAAAAGCAGTATTTTCAACACACAATACACTCACAGATACACACCACAAGCATTTTCCTCCAGCTCTCTCAAAGTAATTGCTCTCAAGGTTGAATATGAAGATCATTAAGTCCCAACCCAGAAATTAACTCCGTTTCATGTCATCTCAAGCCACAACACACTGGAAAAGTAAAACAGTATTTGGACACAACCTGCTAAGTTTTCTAATACACCCTGTCCTATCAGTCAGTAATTAGCAGGGATATTCTTGGAGGGAGATTTCTGTGACATTTGAAAATGAAAGTTGAAACAGCAGCAGAATAAACACGTCAGAAAGAATTACACACATAACCCAACTGCTCAAAGAGGGATCTTTCATGTTGCAGCTCCGGCTAAAAGCTGCTGTGACAGCTTCCCTGCAAATTCCGGGGCTGGAGACAACTTCTATACGGCCACATGAAATGACTTTCCTCTTTATCTCCCGATGAGAGTGATGAGAGTTTAGCACAGAGCACTGGCACGGACTGAGACAAGCCCATATGTGCTGTAGTCAAACATAGGCAAGACACACAAATATACACACATGCATAATGAAGGCACATTACATGCCAACTGTTTGAACAGCTTCCTAAAGCAGCTGTGAGGCCAACACGCATGAAGTGAAAAGATCCATTGAGGTCCAAACGTTTATACTTTCACAAGCCAGTGTAGAAATATGCACAAAATGCATATTCAGTCTACAAAAAAAAACAACCCCACACACAAACCAGATTTGAAGAAATGTTTTTCTCAATGCACACAAACCCACTCACACACAACCCCCTCTAAGCTGCAAGTAAAGGTCCACCAGGATAAACTCTGGTGCGTAACGCTGCAGCAGCAGATTGAGCGTGTTTGAAGTGCAATGTGATGAGAGAGCTGGTAAACAGCAGATGAAACAGCAGCATCTCTCTGTGCGTCGCTGTCTGTCTCACCTGCCAGTGAGGCGATAACTTCATCCGCATCATATGTCGCCATATCAAAGACAGACAAATGCCAAGCAATGTCTATGAGTTGCAGGTTCACTCGCTCGGTTAAACTCATCTCCCTCACTTAGGGCATCTGATTTAGCTTGTCTGAAAGCAAGATGCCTTTTAAACTTCACTGAAGATTTCAGTGCTGAAGGCTCTGACTGGCTGACACCCCTTGAACTTGGTTGACTTTCAGAGCAGTTTGTGTCCAATTACCAAACACTGTTCCTGTAGAAGAAAAAAAAAATCATAATCCAGATTCATGTGGCTACATTTTCTGTAAAATCAGCATTTTTTCCCCCTTTTTTTAAAAAGTTATTCTATGTTTTGAAAAATAAGTCCAGACTACATCTTGTCTAGAGGCTGCAGTGGTCCAGTTAGTGGCAGATGAAGTATTACATAGACTGTTTGTACTATCTTATTGGTGTTTAGCTCATCCCCCTCACCACTTGATCTTGTGACCTCTGTAAAAGATAAGGCTGACGAGATTAGGCATTAACATGCTCAGCCACCCACCACAGCCATTTATCATTATGTGTGTGTGTGTGTTTGTAGATAGGAGGCAAGGCTTGTCCAGGGTAGTGGAACAGAGAACAACAGGGGATGAGCGACAATCTCCTACACCTACAGATGCAAACAACACATTCATACATGCATGTATGAAAATGAGCATGCGCCCGAATGCAAGCACGAACACACAGAAATAAACTCTTGGGTAAATCTAAGCGGAAGGTAAAAGGTGGCTATTCCTAACCTGTATCAAACTGTAGATTACGTCTGTAAAATAATTGTGTCAACAAACTGATGGATTTAGATGTCTGTCTTTATCGTCTGCAAATTAATGTAAATCACTACATTGTGAATGATGGTTGTCACAGCAACATCTGTAGTTTTTTGAGCTTTTCCAAACACAACTATGGACTGAAGGACTAGAAAAACAAAAGGTCATGACTAGAAAGACTTTTCTCTGAACAGCTAGCACGTTAGAAGACACATCCACCCTGAATATTCTGATCTGATGGTACTAAGACATTCCTGTAGGAGAAAGGGGAACAACTTTAAATTTCAGCTGTAAAAAGCTAATAAATAACGATGAGGAAATATTCTCCGCTGTGTATAAACATTTCTTTAAAAATTCGTGTTTAACCTGCAAGGCTCCAGCGAATACTCAAGACTTGAACGTGATGTCTTTTCATCTACATAATACCTCATTTGGGCATTTCCTACAAGAAAACCAACTCTGCCACTAGAACCCTGGTTTACAAAGGGAGAGGAGAGGATGGACAGAAAAGGGGCACCAAAATTATTCCAAACCTAAAATCATCTCTATGCTAAAATTACAACAAAGTTCACAGCAATACAACAAACCAAAATGAGCAGGGCAATACAAGTTGATATAGCAGATTTTTTAAGCATATTGATTTGTGTGGGTAATTAAAAAAACAAACAAACAAATACATGGGAGCTGCAGCTTGCAATAAATAAATTTTTGGTGAGTCTGTGATTCAATAATACAGTCATGGAACTGCTATAGAACCAGATCCAAGTCTTCCAATCTCTGTTTTGACTCAATACCCAAGAACCTCACAGACTTGCAATGGAAATGTCCTTGTATAGTGTTGTGCAATAATGGGATGTTGACAAATCCTTATCGAGCGTATTCATAAGCAAAAAGGTATATGGGGGAGATGTTATGTTTTTGAATCAACAGTAATGTTACTTTTGCTGTGTTTTGTTCTGTGTTTTTATCATTCAAATTGTAACCATGAGCTTTCTCTGACCCTATGCATGTGAC
>JAPMNP010634056.1:0-13242 GCA_029874935.1 Atherina boyeri
ACAATAACATCATTTGGGGGCTGCAAATCCGTTTTGGAAATGAGAATATCCTGGCTAAATTACGGTTGTCAGTGATGGATGTATTTGAAATGAACATAATTTTTTAATGTCTTGTAACATATCAGCACCATTAAATGATACCCTAAAATAAAGATGATACATAATTTTTACATATGGCACTTTTAATTAATTCAATTTTTAAAATTACGATTTTTTTTTTATTCCAATTATTAACTTATCTGCATCGAGCATCGATTCGTTCTAGAGAGAATCGCGATGCATCTAAGAATTGATTTATTTTTCCCACACCTAATGGGAAACGGAATCATATTGTCTTCACATGAAGCAGAAGGAGTCTCAGTTCCAGGGGGTAGGAAAGAGTATTCAGATTCTTCTTTGGAAAGAGAAATAGTGAGGAAATGATTTGGACCTAATTATGAGGTAGCACAGATGTTCTATTAGTAAAGGCAATAAAGAAATGGATGTTTTACTGCTGAAACATGGCGATAGGGATATACTGTTAGAATTCATTCCATTAGGAGAAGCAACATGAGTAGTAAGACGATGCATTTTTAAAGCCCCCCATAAAATGCTTTCTTCTTTAATGTGATATATATCCCCCCTCAAACAGGATGTCGGTTAGGACATAACACACTGAGAGATGCATCTAAATCAATTTTGTCTGTAGAAAGAGGACTGCTGATGAACAATGTGGGGAAACTTTAGAGATCTGTCTGTAAAAGCTCTTTCAAGTTGGGTTCATACATCTCTGAGTTGACAGTGAAAATTAAAGATAAAATGGAGTTGATGAATTAATAGTAATAGTAGCCATAAGAAATCAAACTCAGATTGTAGAAATTATGGAACACATGTTCCTGTAAATAAAATGACACATCTGATATTGGTGCAATAACTTGAAGTAAGCATTACTACATTTTTTTGTAAGCCTCCCTAGTCCCACCCCTACGGATTTTATTAGTGTCAGTTTTTAGTGGGTCTGGGACAACCTGATTACATTGAACAGGAAGTAAGAAGAGGGAGAGGTCACAGACTGCAGACCCCACAACACATTGCAGAAATTGATAAGTCAAGACCACAAACAACAAGAACATCTTACTTGCCTACTGACTGTCAATAACAGAAACACTACAAGCTACAATATGACAGCAGCTATGGATACGCAGCTTGCATGGTAAGACCATGATTCTTCAGGCATTCTTTTGAAAATTTTCTTTCACGAATAATATATTGAAATTTGCACGAGTATAAAATGTTGAGATTTATGGTACATTCTCAGTCTTGATGAAGAATGTTAGTGTTGTATTTGAGGATTTACCAAGCAAAGTATTTGAAAAACTTTGGACAACCTGAAAGTCATATGCCTCTTTTTCTGTCAAACAACAATGCTGCAGAAAAGTTGTAAGTCATTGATCATACCTTATTTGGAGAGTGTTATCAGTATATATATCTAATATTTTAAATGGAATTGAAATTTATTATTCCTATGCCTTCATTAATCCCTTATTTTCACAATATAAAACTGATTCAAAATAATCTAGTCACATTGGGCCTTGAAACATTTTTGCCACAAAATAAGTCATTATTCAGCCTTCAGTCCTTATGTTCAAAGTCTTTTAATGTAATGAACACATTAAGCATGTTTAAGTAACATTAAATAAAAACTGAAACTTTACTTTAAAATGCATGTTAAAGGTGTAATAGAAGATGTTTCTTTTAATCATTTTTGCAATATTCCATGATATTCGGTCCACTGCTCCATAAGGTATGATTTGATTAAAAGCTTTGAAAATACAAATTTATACATCAGCTCTGAGATTAATTTATTATACAGTAATACAGACAAGTTCTTGTCAAAACTGGTCTGACAAGTGACCCCAAGTGACCCCCTATCAGACCAGCCTTTAAAAAGATTGCCCCTTTGGAATGTGAATAGAGCAGGATGGGTTTAATAAAGAATTTCCCTGGAAAATGTTCAGTTTCGCCCCATTTCTCCTATGTTACCTCATGATAACTGTCTAGGTCAGGTGTGTCATGTTCCAGTCCCTGAGGGCTGCTGTTCTGCAGATTTTAGATTTTTCTGCTTCAGTAAAATTGACAGATTTAAGGCTCATTGTTAGGGTTGGGCAGGTTCAACTTATGTATATCAGGTCAGTCAGTGTGCTTGTATTGTAGTCCTGACATGGGTAAACTTGGTCAAATCCTATTCAGTTTGGGCATGGATCATCCAGTTGAAGGTGGTGTAGTCAAGCAGTTTTTAATCATTGTGAATAGAATATTGTGCTTTAGATCAGCTGTGATTCTAGATTTATCGAAAATTAGTCAAGCGTGCAAGACTGTGATCTCAACAGAACAATTGAGTGTTTACTTTGAGGTTAGAGACTTCTGGTTGCATCGGGTGACTTTTAACCACTGTCCACTGATTGTAGACCTCAGGCGTGCACATGCTTCATGAAAGTCCCCTCTCCTTCCAGCAGGCGGGAGACTGATGACGTTGGTTGAACTGTCCCGCGTTGCTAAAGGCCGTTCCATCTTACTTGTACGTTAACTGCCCTCACTAGTGCTCAAGGATATAAAAATAGCTGTTTAGCAAGAATCCCAGTCATGTCCTGCTAACAAAGACTGATTTATACAAGTTGCGGCACTGAGCATAGAGGAGCTTTTGTTCCTCCCCTCCTTCTCCTTCTGCAGACCTCGTCACCAAGGCCATGAGTGCTAAAATCTCTGACGCTCTTGACACTCCTCTTAGAACAGCCTTTGTTCAGGAATCTTTCAGACCTGATAGGCAAAGGGAAAAAAGTAGGTTAAAAAATTGCGTATTTGTTCACCTTTTTTTTTTTTTTTGTCAAATCCTAGTGTGCCAGAAACATTTTTTGTTCTGCGTCAGCAAATTGAATTATTGAACATTTGGGCATTCACCCCAGTAGCTAAAAATGTCCCAATTCTTTGAATTTTGTATCCCCCCCATATGTCAAAAACATGACTCATGACTTGAATCTAAATTTCCTGCATTGACGAGGCAGAGGAAGAAGAGTACAACAGTTTTGGTGTTGCTGTAGTGTGACCTTTCCATAAATGTCTTTCTTTATCATAGGGCAGCTCTTTCCACATATTGACGCCAGAAAAGATGAGATTCATTATGAGGACATTTCCATGTGTATGACACTTAGTTTGATATTGTGGACTTTAGATATGGGGACAAATGAGATGAGATTAAAAATGCCACCTGTCACTGCATTAAATAATGCATTGCTTGCAATTTCTTCCACATGGACACAGTGCAAGATTACAAGGTTACTTATTTATATTTTACATTTTCCCCAGCTATCCCTATGCATCTTTGTAAAGAAATGGCTCTTAAGAGTGTGCAGATTAATACTGACACCCTGGTAACTGCAGCATTTTTTTTAATTTCCTGTTTGGCAGAGATGTACTGTCAGTGTAAAGCTAAACAAGAAAGTTTTTTTTTTTTAATTTACTGATCACAAAAGATTTACTTTATGTATGACCATGAAATAGTCCGGTGGTGATTTCTGGTAGATAAAACAAAAGCACATATTATTCTTTTTGTTATCACCAAAATCTTGACCTTCTCTACCTCGACTTCAGCCCATGCACGCTATGCCCTGTCTCCTCATTGCTCTCTCCCTTGCAGTGTGTTTTTCAGAGGAACAAACAGAGAAGCTGTCCTAGTCAGGATGAGTCAGTGCAGCTGGGGTGCAGGTCACTTACCCACAGCCCACTCAGATGGGACAGATGGCTCAGCCAGTCGCATGCTGATACATGTTAAGTGCGTCTAGATCTAAGCTAATGCTAAGGCTTAGTTTTTGCAGAGGAGAGATCCCTTTACAACAAACCTATGCAATGATCATTTATGTTCAAATGGTTTAAATGATCAACAAGTAAATCTGAGAGGTTTACCCTTAAAAAGGTATATTTTATCCCTGTCTGTTGTGAATGTTGACAAGACAGGATGCAGAATTACAACTAGCACAGAAAATTGTCTATTCTGATCACACCCAGGAAATTAGAATAGGCTTTAGCTGTGTACAGATCTTATATGACTGGTCAAGCTGACTTTGGGAATGGATAATGATTTAGACTTGCTTGTGCATTGTCGTTTAATCCTTTACACCGATTTATACAAATTTAGATTCTAAATGTATATGGTTGGTACTGGGATGTAGCCTTAGGGCGTTTTCACATAGGACTGAAATCCGTATTCGGGGACGGTATTTGCTCAAAATGCCGCGTCCTTGCTGTATGGGCTCGAATTAATGACCGGGTGACTTGCTGGATGAGCAAGGCGTCGTCTTCAGCATCCTGATTGGAACGGGCCATCATGTTGAGTAACAACGCTCTTCTTGCCTCTATTAATGCCAGTGAGTTCTTCATTTGTTGTCATTCTAGGCCGTCGCTCGTTTTATGACGTTGGTACTTCTCACTTCCTTGTTTGTTGGATAGCTACATAATTCTTTGTATACCGCCCCCTGCTGTTTTGGTCTAGTCAGTCACTCGTGTCCAGTACGGACTGAGACCCGCACCATGTGAACAGAAAAAAATACAATTTTTCTCTTGCTGTTTTCTGGCACAGCCACACATGTGAAAACGCCCTTATACAAGTATGGTATGCATATGGTACAGGGAAGCTGACTTTCACTCGGTCCATCCTATGTTCATTTTCTACTGCTGCTGTCCACTGTTTTTTTTCCAGTGTCATTGGTCATAAAAAGTAGATAATGTAACTGCAGCCCAAAGCCTGTAGTGATGATGAGCATGGTTTTTGTTGTTCAGTTGGCTCAGGTGCTCCAGTTGCTGTACTTAATTGTTTATAAAACCCTTTGCGCAACAAAGCTTGAACCTTAAAACACTAATTTATTTAATCACAAGATTACTCTGATTCCTCTGAAGCGGGTCATTGGACAAATTAAGAGTAGCCTCTACTTTAACTTTAATTACTAATATAAATGTAATAAAAAAGGCTTGAGCTTTGCCGAAACTCTTATGTAACCATTACAATGTCAGATTTGGTTAGATTTCTGTTGTGATTTGTTATGTAAACGCACCAAAGTGCTCAATTAGACATGATGGTGACCTATTACAATGCAGTTAAATTAATGCACTTTCATGGAAGTCTTAACAGTGCTTCAGATTGTACTGGCAGTCTTTGCTTGCTTTGTCTTTACTAATTGTATTGTCTTTTCTGTCATTCTGTCATAAAAGATCAATACACAGCTTCTCTTCCCAGACTTATTCATGGGCTTCATTTTGCAGCAGACTTATTATACACTTAAGTTGTGCTTATCTGGTTATGTAGTTTGTTTGCCGTCCAATTTTTTTGTAAATTTTAATTAAAGGGGTAGACTACCCCATTGTAGTGTTTTCTTCTTCCCCAACACAAAATAAGAGGGGAGTGTTTTACCAAGTTGTCTTTGCCCATATTTTGTGTCATATCCAACATAAACCACATAAATTACTACAGTCTAGGAAATCATGTTACCTGGCGTATCTCATTCTCATATGCAGTGACTTGCAGTAACATCAAATCCTTTTGCTTTACAGTAATGGTGATCTGAGAGGGCAACCCTCAGCACAGTATTTGCAATATTATGCCTGTGCTGAGGCTGACTGAAACACAGAGCTGCTGAAATAAATGAATTTCATGTCTAACAGAAGTGTTAAAGAGACAGCACGCCTATTTGTGTCCTGACTAGACGGTGGCGTCTAATACTAGAACTTCTGCAGAAAAAAAACTATCTCATCTCACTATCATTTAGCACTGATACATTGAAGATGAGTTGAAGCTTAACAGCCTGTGATGACTCTATTGGCATTAATACACTTCTGATTCCTTTTATGATGCATTAAGCCATCTAAACCATTAAATACAATTAGCCTTTTAGAGCATTTAAAGTGGAGCTGGTGGTGCTTGGGTGGAATATGATGTTTGACTACTTAAACATATTTAGATTTATAAAGTATATTAAATTCGACTTGTCTTGGATAGATTTAGCACATATTAACTAGCATTACTTCAGCCTTTTGGCTTATGGAATGGAATTCAGACCATTACATTTGCAGAGTCTGAGTTGTAGCTGGAAATTTAGGTTCCCATTTAGGTCAGCTAAAACAAACCGTTATTATTCACTGTTGACATTATTTTCTTGGCTTAGAGTTGGAAGAGAAGAATGATACCACAACAATTCAGCAATATTTACTGTTTGCTGAGGTTGTTAGTGAGCCTTTCTCTTGACTACCTGCTGACTCTAGCTTTGTGTTTACGACAGAGGCCTGGGTTTCCCCATGGCTTTTTGAGGGCTAATGTGCTGTGATGGCATTTTTCAAATGATGAACAGCAGGAAGACTGCGTTGCTACTTAGTTAAATTACTGCTTGATTGGACATATGTAGGCTTGTCACTCTGACCGTGAGAGGAGCCATTAGCTAACTGAGTCACTGTAGCATGTTGATTCCTCCCTTACTCATCACTCATGATCAGTTTATCTTACGGTTAACATTGTCCAGACAGTCCTGTTAAGCTCATCAAATACGAAATCAATAAGTGTGGGCTGTTTAACATATTTTACTTTGGTTTATTACTGTAAAAAGGACATTGGAGATAAAGAATAGATAAGCAAATAACCCATTTTCACTTTATGGAATAAAAAAGAAACCATTAATAAAAACAGATATTTTTAAAACAATAAATCATCAAGTTTCAAGACATACTGAAACACACTGTAAAGTGCTGCACTTGCACTCTTTCAGAAATAATACTTGATAATTTGACTATACTCAAGTGGTGGTGAATTCTCAGCAACATTTTCTGTTATTTTGGTCGTCTGATGTTTGTAATAAGAAATCTGTGCAAACTAAAGGGTGGCATCAATGCTCAATGTCCGAATCACACAGAGTATGCCATTAAAACATTTTATTTTCATTTCCCTATTTCACATCGCTAAGTTAAGTTGGGGGATTACTGTGCCATGATATGAGATCAAATATGCAGCAGCCCGCTGCAGTTGGACGTATACCCATAGTAATCAGAAGCAAAATTTGGAACCCAAGTAGAGATGTGCCTATCAGGTTATTTTGCCTCTGAGTCATTTGATTTTCAGTATCGGCCGACACTGAGTCCCGATCCGATACTTCAATACAACATTTTGCGCTCTTTTATCGTAGCATACTTTGCTTCCCTCTATGAGGTTGGCAACTAAGTTTAATTTCTGCGAGGGTTTAGTAACAGTGCTGCTCTGGTCTGTCGCCTCCACTTTCAGTGAAAAATGTGACAAACGGCTGTTAAACGTTAGTCTGGCGAAACGTTAGCCTGGCTTTCGCCAGACTAAGCTCAAGCTCGTAGCTAAATTCAAGATTAAACTGAACTGAGGTTGGCCGCCAGTCGCAGACCACTGCTTTATGGAATTAAACCAAGTGTTACTGCATCAGAGTCATGCTGCATGTTGTTGTTTGACTCCCGCATAAACTTACTAAAGGCTAAACTGTTATTTTCCCCATTTGTTTTGAAATATTATTGATCTGATGAAAATACTGAGAAGAAATACACATATATATCCGATACCTGATCGGGGTGTAACACCCGATCCTGTGATCGAGACTGAAACTACGTGATTGGACCCAATATCTGATCAAGTGATCGGTATCTGCACATCCATAGACCAAAGTGTAGGAAACATGGATATGATTAGTTAACCATACTATTAAAATCTTATGCAAACACACGCAACAACAGTACTTGCCATGCTATTTAAACTTTCACAAAATGTAGCCTAATAAACAATACCCAGAAGATGTGATTTTTTTCACATACAACTTTTTAAGAAAAATGTTCCATTGCATTTCTTAATATTATGGTGGCATATGCCTTTGCTGTAGTGGTTGATGCTGGAGGATGCCCTTTACCCCCCTCCCCTTCTCTGGAGCTATACTGGATTATTTCTCTTGCATATATTTTCCTCTTTTTGCATTGTACTTGTATCTCTGTTCCAACTTTTTGACTTTTTCATGCTCCAGTGATCTTGGGTCATGAGGCCTCTGACAACAGCATGACTCCACTCAGTTGGCATCTTCTCTCAAGTTTCCCACCTCCCCCTTCCTCTGCATCTTAGTGAACCCCTCAATGCCCCCTCTGTCTGCCCCTTTTAGGCTGTAGGACCTGGGTGGGCAAATAGAAGAGTGTCTCTTCCTGTGTCTCATCCTATCAGAAGACATGGTTTCAGAAAAGAGGAGTGGGGGATAAAAAAAAAGAGGGGTTGGCAGGCACAGCTGCTATGCCAGGGGCGCCCTCCCCATCATAGACTAGTATCGTCCCATGCTGTCCCATTCCCAGTCCTGGGGTGGTGAACACTAGACTCCTACAAGCTGAAATGGCCTCTGTGATCTGAATAGTTCAGAATTTTATGATATGTGAAGGAAGACTGGAATGGACATGTTATGTGTGCTGCAGTTTTCAAGCACTGCTGTCTGGTTTCTGGATTTGGTAACTGATTCAGCTCAACACTGGCTACAATGGAATATACAAAACAAAAAGCAGGACTAGAAAACCTCATAACCTGCATGGGCAATGACAGGAGGTATGTAACTATGCACAACTGCTTAGTGTTGGTGTGTTATTCTGTCAATGCAGACTACTAAGATATACTGGCACAGTCATGTTCATGTTCAGTTAGTTTCCTTGTACGGTTTCCGTCTAATTTCCGTGTAATTTCTATGTAATGTCATGTTTTTACTTGAAAAGTTTTTGTTTTGTAGTAAAATTGAAAATCAAAATAAACATTTCCAATGAAAATGTAGGCTTCCAGGTCAGTCATTTTCAGTTGGTTTGGGTCTTCTGTGGTCATGTAAACAGTTAACTTATTTCATTGCATCATACTAAAGAGAAATAATGTTCCTGCTAGGGGAATCTGACATCTCTTAGGTTGTACATGTCATGGGCAGGAATGGTTGACAGATGTCTTACAATAAAAACACTCATCTGTTAGTTTAATTTTAAATAGATTAAAGTCCAACATCAGTAAATGGGAAGTTCAGCCAGAATTAAAACAAATTTAAGTAAAAGAGTCCATATAACTTAGTTTTCTCAGCTGAGGGTTTTATATGAAGACCCTTTAACGGTGAGAAAAAGCTGTGTGGTGCCTGTTCCCCCACTTGGACAGTCTAATTGGGTTGTTTGTGTTTTCAATGCAGCTTGGTTGGATGTAAGGAAGAAATGTGATTACTGGCCAGTACTAGGTTGTAGATGAGGTATTGTGATGCATGCAAGTATGTTCTTTTGTCATTTGACCTAAAGCTACCCTTACTGATGTTGCATTTTTACCCTTTTTTTGGGAAAAGGTTAAAATGCTGTTAATAAGGTAATCTAACTCTGAAATACAAGACACATCCACCAGGAATTAAAATAAACTATTATTCCATTCTCAAAATTTTCAATGAAAACTCCAAATAATTCTTGCAGTCTGGCACACCTTTTGGACTAGCTGAAGGACCTGCATGTCAGCCGTTTGCTTTTGCATTACGTCCTGGGAGGATGGGGGGGTGAGGCGGGATTGTTGATGATCAAATAATTGTGCTGTGCTTTCTGAAATGCAACATTGGTAAGGGAAGCTTTAATGTAATTTCTGCTTCTTTTTCTGGTGACTTGAGTGTATATAAAAATAGTTTATTTATCCGCATCAATAACACACACCTCTTCCATCAAGTGAAAGTTGCTCCCTCTGTGCCTTAGGATACGTCAGGGGGTGACTCTCGGGAACTTACTGAATTATTCTTCCATCTACCCCAGGTTATTGTTTTAGTTTTCTCTCATTACTTAAACTGATATTTGGTCATAACTAATGCTGAATGGATGCTGCAAAAACAGTACAAGTGTGTGTAATTGTGCATTAGGAAAACTGTGTGAAGTCCCACAGATGGAGCAGAGATGCTTTAGCTACCACAGCTTGTCATCCTAGAACCATGACGGCCTGTAACCATGCTAATGTGGCAGTGAAAAAAAACAGTGGGTGCAGATTTTCTTGAGGTTTTGTTTCTTGGAAATGCTGCACATACACGTTTTTGCTGTGACTGATTCCTAACAACAATAATAATGATAATAATTACATATAGGTTTGGAAGAAAAAAAATAAATTTGTTTGATCTGTATTTCCATGTTGTT
Source organism: Atherina boyeri (assembly GCA_029874935.1). Classification (NCBI taxonomy): domain Eukaryota; kingdom Metazoa; phylum Chordata; class Actinopteri; order Atheriniformes; family Atherinidae; genus Atherina; species Atherina boyeri. Next base: position 10,189 of record JAPMNP010634056.1, read on the forward strand.
TTTGTGATCATTTCATTGACATGAAAACTATATTGATCACGTTCTCAGTATGTTTTTTGAACAGTAGGTCCTTTGCTCGCTGGTATGTATTTGCTACCTTTCTAGATTATTACCGTAATGTGATTTATGAAATGAATATTTTTGTGAAGTAGATTGTGTTTTTTTTACTATAATCTTTTGTAGCCTTTTTATCAAGGCAATTTTTTGTCATCTTCATATTATTCCTTAAGGAGTTCTATTAATTTTCTAATTGGCCAGAAATGGCAGATTATGGCTAATCGTATAACATAATTTATTTGTGATTGATTACTCCTATAAGACATAACTGTCCATTGTATTTACTGAACAAAGCATAACAAACTTTGACATTAACAGCTAAAATATATTTAATTTAAGTTTATTTGATATGATTTACTCACTCTCTTTCTGGTTTAAACTTGTTGATTTTTCCTGAATTTCTAAAGGAACTGTGCTCTGTGGCTGCATAGCAATTTTTGTACAGCAAGTCTTACTTGCCTCTGTTGTAAGCATGCACAACTTTCCCAGTTGTCATCACTCTCACACTGGGCGGGCCTGGCCTCACTGTAACCCAAGCTTTTGGTCCTTCTGTTCCCCACAGGGTAACATGACCCAAGATTGCTTTGTCATATGTAGGAGAGAGAGGGGTTCCCTCTCCACACCCACTGCCTTTGTCAAGCCAAACACAACCCTGACCATCAGTGTTGTTATTGCACATCACTTTAGCTTTTCCAGTTTAATTTGATATTGAAGTGGGCCTGCTTCAAATGATGTAGCTTTAATAAGTTTAAGACTCATTTGAAGAATGTGGGAGTGTTTGTGATTATACAATGCAGGCCTGTTGCGCTAGAGAGTGTAAAATGTGTTGCATTTCAGTGTGCGATGGGAATCTTCTGTTTGTGTGTGCAGACATTTAAAATTCAAGAGCTTTGTTACTCTGCTGGTGTCTTCATCCTGTTTGTGAAGAAGGAAGGTCGAAAGCTTTTGGCGTTCTCTGTGTTGGGCTTGGCCCATTAACAAAGGACACCCTGTGGAAGGAAAAGCAACCGAAACATGGCTAAAACAATCCTGCATCATTGTTAATACGGTCAAAATCTGACACTGAGATGACAACAAAGCTTTCAGTTGCATTCCTCACACTCTTTTGGTATGTTTCCTGTTCTGTCTGATCTCGGTGTGTTTTGCTTTATGAGCCTAGCCATGATTGCAACAGCACTCCAAAGTTTCTGGCATTCACTTTAACTTCTCACTTTTGTGCTTGTATGTCACAATTCAGGCTATGAAACCTGTACTGAATTTCTATAAATGCTTGCCCATTCTTACTCTTGAGTGGTAGAAGGAAGTGAAAAAAAATGAAGATAAATATCCTATCTTATGACAGACTTCTCTCTTCCTTCTCAAACAAGTCTTGCTAGTATTTTGTGAAGAGCTCATTTTGGGCCATAAGTCAAAAAGTTCAGCCCAACCACCATGACTCAGTAACATCAAACATTCCTCATCTTCCTTTGGCGTTGAAGCTCATTCCTTCTGAACATAGTTTCTGTATAAAACTATGATAAATAATGTGTGTATTGCCAAATTGAGGCCTTGTATTCTAAAGACCCGAAGAGAAGATTTAATAACCTTTTTGTCTTTTAAACAACAGCTCAAAATATTGCAAATGGGCACAATGACAAATCGAGTATTAATGTAATTTCTTTGTTATTGGAAGTATAGTTGTACAAAGGGATTTGCATTTACTTATTTCTAACAAATATCCTTCAGAAAATAAAAATGCCAGGTTAAGTTGTACGGATAATGAGGGATACATTGGGCTGCTAATTTTCTGTTGTTTATTCTCTATGAATAGGGTTGTATTAGGTAAACGTTTACTAAATACTTTAGATAGAGAATATATACAGTAGCAGATCTATTCTGCTTATGTTTGTTGTCTGTCCTCTGTCTAAATATAAACTTTTGGGAGGTGTTTAGAGCCTTTTTTTATAGACAGCAAATTGCATTTGAAAGAGAAGACCTAATTGCCTGTTTCTCTTTATAGATTTGGTTATTCATTTCAGTCAGGGTGCTAGACCAAACTATGTGTCTTTTGTTCTGGATATCCCAGACACATATTTCTGGTTGCGGGCCTCTTCCCTCTGGCTCTCACTATTCTTTAGTGAGGGCAGTGCAGCTGGTGGAAAATGCACACAGAGACACAAGCTATGCTAGGACACATCAGCTAAACTGACAAAAATAAAGCATTGGTCAAGCTGTGGTCATCTTGGAATGGAGCAGTCATTGTGAGAACATACATATAACCTTTGGCCTAATTTCTGTGCTCACCCTACAGGCATGGAAGAAGCGGTGGTTTGTTCTTCGCAGTGGCCGTCTGACAGGCGACCCAGACGTGTTGGAGTATTACAAGAATGACCATACCAAGAAGCCCATTCGTGTGATTGATCTCAACTTGTGTGAGCAGGTATTGTTGGCCACTCTGCAAACAGAAAAACCCAAGATCTTAATTTTCTGAATGATTGATTTAAATCTAGACTAACCGTTTATGTCCAACAACAATAGATTTGGGATGTTTTGGATTGATGAAAGTGACTCTCAGATCAGATTTAAACTAGTTACTCACTGGGTGATGGTAAGCTCAGCTGGTTGAGGCTGGTCTGGGTTTGGGCCCTGACCTTTGGCCTTTTGCTTTCTGTCACCACCCCTCCCTGCCCTCTTTTCTGTTGAACAACTTTTAGATAAGGAGCACTAATGCCCCCCCCAAAAAATCCTTTTTTTGGACAGTAAGTCATACTATTTTAAAAGATGGACTGAAATTGACTATTCAAGTTTGTATTTATTTTTAGAAGTAGGCAAACATTTGTGTAAAGTCGTCCTTGTTGGTTAAACTTGCTATAAGCATCACTTTCTTTAGTTTAGTAACAACATGCTGGAAAACGAAAGCATTGCTGAGCAAGTTTCCCAAAGTAATCATGGTATGAAAGCAACCAGTCTGTAAACATGAGTGCAAAACATTATTCTTATCAGTATAGCATCACTTAA
>JAPMNP010634073.1:0-17465 GCA_029874935.1 Atherina boyeri
CACTGGCCCAAAACTGTCAAAAAAAAGATTAAAAACAACTACACAAGTAGAGAAATACACACAGCCAAAGGGATGGATACTGAGGGAGAGAAGTATTTGCTAGCCTTGCCATTCTCAATATGGTTTGTAAGTCTAAATAACTGTGTAATTCAGTGAATCAGACACGTCAAAGATCATTAAATTGTATCCAAAGTGCAATGCCATGTCAGCAACAAAGTATGTTCTTTTTAGCCCTTCAGGCAAAAATACCTTTTATTTTCTTCCTTCTCTCCAGTGATGTTTTCCACTCTGGGTTGATCTCCTCAAATCCTGTCTGTAGGGAGGACCAAAAGATGGTGGCACCAAAGGAGGGAGGAAAAGAAGAAGTACGGAAAAGAAATTAATCTGCTGCTAACCCTGTTTACACTTACAGCACACACAAGCTCTGCCAGCGGTGAAGCAGAACATGCACACATGCTGCATTAAGCGGCCAAACGTTCTGTGACTATAAGTTTTCCATAAGCCATCTCGTTTACTGTGGGATGAGCATAAATGCGCACCGACACACGCTGAAATCCCTCTCTCTCAACGCACACAAACTCTCCGACTCAGAGCAGAGAAAAATTATAATAATGTAGTCAGTCAAGCATCTAAAACACAAATTATTACCAAGACACACTACTGGAGTGTATACAGGTTTACTCAACTTAAGCAAAACCGTGGACCCATTCACAACACACACATGGTCAAATACAACCAGTTTGGACATGTACAGTACCTGTTGGTCTTGGCTCCATGTGGCCCTCTGTCTTAGCGAGGGGACATCCCAGAGAGACAAACGGCCGGAGAAGTGGATTACAGCCAGCAGGGTGCAATCAGGGCTCATACTCATGCGAAATACACCATCCTGGATAACAGAAATACAAACACACATTTTTAAAATGTTAATTAAAGAGGACAGTCACCAGCCAGTATTGATTACACATATTACAGTGAGGTAAACAGATGAAAAGAGCTGTAGTACCGTTTCATTTCCTTGTCTTGAAAAGAATCTAAAGCTGGGAATCTTGAAGAAACCTCTCTTCTGATTCTGACAGATACAGGGAATACATAGGTCAGGATACAGCAAAACTGATTTACTTCCATGAAAATGTGCTTGCAAGCGATGACTTCTCACCGGATTGACATCATCCTCATAGCTGGTGACCTGCTTGTAATGTGGCGAGCCAGAGAGCGCCCTCCAGGCGGTGATGCCACAGCAAGAGGCCTTGGACGTGCCGTCATCCCCTGATTCACAGCCCCCAACAAGCAGCAATCTATAAACAGACACACAAGGTGGTGACTGCATGCATAACGGTGCCCCTCCAGATCAATGTGTGTGGCATAAGAACCAAACATAACATTGTGGGGTCATCCTTCAACCTGTGTTGAAATCATTTAAAACTGAATGCTGATTTAGAAAAGCAATTGATAAGATTATCTTAATCAGTAATAATAAAAAATAGCCTGTTGGAGTCATTTGGTTAGTTCAGGTTAGAAAAAAAAGAAAAAAATCATCATAGGTGGTTTTCTCAAATGCAGCAAGGGACAGGTGGAGCATGGCTGTTTAGCTCAACACTGCCCCCTGTTGCAGGTATATCAGATATTCAAAAAACAAAGATTTTCCTTTTTTAATCTTATTCTTTTTTAACAAACAAAAGAGTAAATATGTGTGATGAAGCAGCAATGTCTGAGATAAGGTGTCTAATCTGAGTTCTATGATCTGGTAGTTTAAAGAAAGGAGCTTTCTCTAGACTTCCAATATTGCTTGTGCACATCTGCAAGTCTGTGCATGCATTATAAAACAAAACATGATTGTTTTCACAAAACTGTTCAACTTTTAAAACTATTTTTCTTATACCCAGTTTCTCATCCTTTCATTTTTCTCCCATCTATCTTCTATTCTCTCTTATGCTGACCCAGTTTTCACACAGGGATCATTAAAGTTTCATCTCATCTATCAGTTGGCAAACATTTGACAGTAGCTGCCAAAATCCATTAGACTGCCAAACCAGGTTTACTGGCCAACGTAAATTTGGTCTGTTCAGCCTTGGAACCCTGATGACAACAGTAAGGCCACGAGGATGAGCCACATATAATTAACCAAAACCTTTGGACACAATTTGGTGAAAACGGCCAAGGACACCCTGCACTGCTGCAATTCCTGTGGGTATAACATTAAAGAGATTAGTTCATTTATTCTCCAATAAGTCCCTTGGCCGTGTTCCACAGTGAAATATATTATGCCAGTGCAAGACATCTTCTCAAAAGCTTTCTGTTTTCTGCTTCTACATGCTCTTTTTTGTGTATTGTCTTATAGCATGATAACACAAACTCACCTTGCCTCTCATGCTTTTTAATTAATTAATTAAAGATAGCCCCACCAAATTGTAGCTGGGTTTAGCTTATTGTTACAACATGAAACAGAGCAATAGGACACAAAGGGCCTGCATTTGGAGAGTCTCCACATCCCACTGTGAGCTTTCCAGAACAAAAACAACAGTTGGGTGCAATTAAAGTATGTAGACAGAAAAAGAGCTACATGCCAATCAGTTTTTTTGTTTAATAAACCATTAGATTTTCAATTAAGGGCCAAGAACTGACAAATTCTTAAACTGAGTGTACATATAAGCAAAAGGATTTCTATTTTTAAAAAATGACTGGTGCAAAATATAATCTATAGTTCAGCCCTGCAAAGATGTTTCTAGCGTTTCTAATTTGTTTCTAGTGATGATTTCTTCTGATCTGAGGTCTGTGGTGCGCTAGGTTATCATAATATCCATTCCTATAAATCTTAACTGAGGTAGTACCAAAGAACTAGTACTATCTACACTAGAAAACACTAGTGTAAAACACTTGTAGCAAAAAGGTGGTTTACCTTAACATTCTTCAGTCAGAGCAAATATTTTCCAATGTAATATAAGTTTACTTTGAGTAAATTGTAGAGACTCTAATAACTCTAATTTTGTTATGCAACAGTGATCATATCAAACTTATTTAGGAGCAGACAGACAATGTCCCAAGATTTTATATGATGAAAGACTCAGAAATCACACAAGAATTTTCAGCTTCAGATATTTAAGCTCTATATGTAACGGTATCCTTGGTAATGGATTTCAGGAGGAAAACTGATTCAAAGGGATTTGTACAGACATCTTCAGATGCTAGAATATAAATGTATGAAAAACAAACTTGATCAAACACTGCACTAATAGTAGTAGTCTTGGACTGCAGAGTCCTCAGGAGAAAATAAATCCTCCAAGGGTGTCAAGTGAGGGCTACAAGAATTAATTAGGCAGCCACTGATAGATTAAAAGCTTAATGTTGGTAAATATGTTCATTTTTCAAGAAACTCATTATTTCAGCTGTATTCAACAAGGTTCCAGACTTCTGGTTAGATTCAACGTACCGGTGGCCTGGGTGGTAAACAGCTGAAGTGATGCCATGGGAGTAGTGGGTAGAGAAATTGAAAGCGTGGTTCTCCTGAAAGTTCTGATTGGTTCCCACACTGAAACAGAGCAACAACAGAGGATAATGAAATGACAAGTCGCCTTTAATCAAGCTTTGGCACATACAACAGAACATGAACACTCATGTGGAAACCGTTAATGGTGCAGCAAAGCTGTTTTGGGGAAGATGACAGAGCAATTTCTTTCCTTGCTGCAATTAAAATGAGACATGGTGAAATACATAATCTAATTAAGGAGGGTGATCTAAATTAGATTGGTACTAGAGATGTGTAATTTGTGTGAGGATATCTCACAGGGGAAATCTTTCTTTGCAGTATGAAATGTATGGGAAAATTAAATGGGGGGGGGGGACACAGCACAAAGCAAAAAGCTATGGGATATTCAAGGTTTTGACAGTTTAGCTTCATCCAGGCATTTCGGTGTTTATGACACAGTAAGCAAGTGCGGATATGGGTCTGTGAGTAAAAGTGCTGGCACAGACCAAGAGAGTGATAAAAGTGACATACTGTCAAAGCTCAGCTATAATTTCTGAAACCCTAATTTAAACTATTTGAGCAAACAATATTGGAATCCAGTCATACGAGGAGGGAAAACGAATGTGAGCTCCATACCGAAAATGAGCACTTCCAGAGAAAATCTGGTGCAAATGTCTCACACATCTTAATTACTTCCCCACACACATGCACTAATACCTCGATGGTTTCACAGGCACCTGCTGCCATTTGTCTGCCTGTAAAGAGGAAAATAAATCAGCATTTTCCATATTTTCCTGCAAGCACCAATATGCACCCAGAATTGAAGAGAGGCCTTAGAGTGTGGGACATCATCTGATCGAGATTCAACACACAAGGACAATTTCACCCCATGTCATTGAGTGCCACCGCACTATGGTTTGGTGTGACAGCCGATACCTCAGACAATGAAATGGCAATTCACTGAAAAAAAAAAAAAGGCTGTAGTGCTGATGCTAAATTAAAGTGGAAAGGTGTGGGGAACCATGAGAAAAAGCACATACACACACCAGATGTCATAAAATATTCAAAATATTTGTTTGAATAAGGAGATGCAAGTACAGGAATTGGTATGCAAAGAGAGATATCGCTGCCCTTGGCATTTAAGTAAAGACAAGCAAGCTGCACCAAATGAGGTGCACCGGTTTTGACCATGCAGTCCATGCAGCAGTAGATTAGTTTTGTGTGTGTGTGCATGTGTGATTGTGTATGTGTCTTTGTCCATGCGTGTGTTGTGTTTCCTCGTGAAGCTTACACAATGTTGCATCAATTAACAGCTAGCAGTTTGAAATTACAGAGGAAACAAAGTGGTGTTTTAGAAGTGTTAATGAAAACTGTGTTAAATATGGGTTTGTTGTGACTGACACAGTTATAACCGTTACCTGACTTTGGCTTGTTCACAACACTTCACTTACTTGCATTACACATGTGACATAGTTGTGTGAGGTGTAAAACATGACAGTGTAGTGGATGGAGAGGCGGCTGTAGTCATGACCTGCCTGATTTTAGAGACTGTGGAGATTTTAAAGAAGATAAGGCTAATAACCACCGTCACATGGCCTGTAGTTATATAGCGCTTATATAGCACATTCAATGAGAAAACTGAAAACCGTCATTATAACAGTAAAGTAAGGACATAAATGGGAAATAACAGTCAACTGTGAATTCAGATGAAAATCAAATCAAATTATTGGCTGAATCAAAAATTATTTTGTTCAAACTCATTTAGTTTTGAGGAGTTAAAAATGTATTTTGCAATCAAAAAAATGTAAACGATGAAACTATGGTACTATATTTTGAGAGTACTGTAAATAGTTCAAGTGTTAGCTAGGCTGTAAAGAGTAAACAACTATACAGACAAACTGGGCACACTGTCAACAGAAGTGGATCTGCAGAAAGAGGTTAGAGCATGTTAATTAGCACATGCAGAAAGAGGTCAAAATGTAAATAGAAAAAGATTTGAGGACATTCAGCATGTCAGATGACATGTTGAAAGAAGTGATGACAGCTGTAGAGTTGTTAAGAGAAAAGATAAAAGCTCTAAGTGACAGCAAAGCAATGACAGCAGATGTCTGACAACCAAAAGAGGAAAGCTGATAAAGAGTAAAACATCAAGTAAAGAGTCAGAGGTGAAGACAGGCTTGGTGTCCGCTGATGTTTTGGAAACAGTATAAATGTAAAATCTGAAAGAAACCAAACTGTCAGTTCAACATAACAAAATGAGCAGACGTGAACTTTGATGTTATTTAAAGAGTATATTATATGATGTATTGAATTTTTTATGTGTCAGAGTTTGAAAAAAAAACAGCTGGCATGTCAGCACCTGAAAAGTAACATGAGTTGACCTGCAAGTAATCAATTTTTTTGTTCCTATGTTTTCCATATGCATCGTGTGAGATACTGGAGCAGTTAGTTCCAAGCATGATAAAACAGTGCGGAATTGCGAGAACTTGCTCTACTACCGAGTTAACAACACACGTAAACTATCATGTTTTGCCGCTGGAATCCTATCAACAGGGCGAGATACCGCGTTCAAGGGGAGGGGCTCTGTAACATGACGACAACTCCTCATTCTCAATAGGGATACTGTACTAGAAGATGCATAAAAAGGATAAAACAGTAAAAAATTAAGGAAAACTACCAAATAAATCTTCAGTACAACATCCGCTACAAAGCTTCAACTTTCAAATAAGTTGGCATACAATCAGGATAATGACCCAAAATATGTCAAAACTACCTCCATAAGCCAATTAGCCAAAGTATTTTAAAAATTGTTTCACTTTAAAAAAAAATCAAATGATAATTTGAATTTTCTTCTACACCATTTACTGCACAATATATAAAAATAAATTAATTTAAAGCTGCTGCACCTAAGCAAGATGTCACCTCTTGTTGCTAGAAGTTTTAATTGTGTGTATTTGACTATTACCTTACAAGATAGCTCTTCAGCCCACCACCATATGTGATCACGAGAAGCTCGGCTGACCACTGAGCACTGGCTGTATACTCCAAGAAGATCAGACCTGCAACTGCACAACTGAAATCTCCTGGGAAACTGACCACCTGGTTTCATAGAAAATAAAACAAGAGTCAGGCAATATGTTCTCAAAAGACTGAAACAAACTTACATAATCATATGTTTGTGTCCACAGGTTTTGAGAGCAAATTAAAGAAACATAAAACAACAAGTGTTCACTGAAAGGCACAGACAAGAAAAAAGAAGAAGAAAACAGATGACCTGAAGCACAAGACAAAACAGAAAAAGTAAAAGGGTAACAAAAAGCAAGAGACAACAGCATGGGGAAGAAAAATTAGGAAATTTACATTTTTTCGGGCATACTTCCTGTCAAATACACTTTCTTATCTCCACCAAAAATAGCAGCAAGTCAGTGCTGGCTGCACTTAACAGTGACAAACAAGAGGAAGAGCGCAGCAAAGCTGTGGAGTGCTGTTGCAAGTACACTCATTGTAGATGCACAACAATGACGAAGTGTGAGAATCGCAGACTTTCAAAGTGTGGTTGTGGAGAAGGATGAGTGTCAACTTTTACTGTTTGACAAGCTTGATGGAGGTAATGACGGACAGAAATAGAGGGGGAGAGGAGTAATAATATGTAGCACATTGAGGGCATTAAAAGGAGCAAGGAATGAAAGATGGACTTGAGATGGCAGCAAAGGGAGACTGACACAGACATGCAAGGAGAGATGAGAGAGTAGAGACATGCATGTAATGGGAAGACTGGGGGAGCAGCCTGCATGTGAAATATTAAAGACAGGAGGTGATGAAGATGGGTTAAAGAGAAATGGGACACGATGAGCACAAAAAAGGGGGGGAAAGAAGCAACAGACAATGAATAAGAAAGCAGACGTGACAGACAGAGAGAGAACAGCACGTCTGACAAGCAGACGTTCTCTTCAAAAGGTGACAGCAGCTCAACGTGCCTCGTGAATGGGCGCTACAATGAAGCAGTAGAGCGTGGAGACAAGATCATGGATGTCTGAATCCTCATAACTGCCTCACTGAACAGTTACAAGTACAGTCAAATCTGCTGTGGCATGTTGTTTCATGAGAATAAATGGCTGCATTTTAACTAAAAACTTTAAATACTGAAAAATTATGGGTTTACATATGTTTGATATGGTTACAGTGAAGAGAAGGGGTGTTTAGTATGAGAGTGTTGACGAGGTTACCGGAGGGATGACAAAGAGTTCGCTGCCGATGAGGTCGAAAAGGCGCGCGGTGCCGGTGCTGTCAGCATAGGCCAGCAAAGTGCAGTCATAGCTCCACGCCACCCTTCGCCACTGTGGGTTTGGGTCCTTAGGTACTGCAGCATTTGAAAAAAGAAAGAAAAAAAATTATCTAAAAAGGAATTGAAGTAACCAAAGCTTGAAAATTAAGTCAGATGAGGAAACTTTCTAGGAATAATCCCTTGTGTAATGTGGTATGATGATGATGAATAAAGATCGAAGAGGAAAGATAAAGCTAATGCAACACATCAACACAGTGTGTCTGGGGATTTATCCGATTCATCTATGAGGCACAGCTAGAATAACATCTCAATAATTGCTTCTCAAACACAGAAGCACGCACACTTTCACACAAAAACTTGCAGCAAGAAAGAAAGCGAGCCAAAGAGAGCCGGAGAGAAAAGTGGGAGGAGAACGGATATCATAAATTGAGTGTTTATTGAAGTATAGGCTACTGTTTTAGCAATCTGCTGGCTCAGCAGTGCTGCGAGTGTAACCATATCGCTGTGATAAAGCACATCTGTGCCTGTTGGCATTTTCTCAAGGCTCCACTGTCATCTTTCCACCTGAAAGAAGCACTGGTGCAGTGTGGCAGGCCTCTGATCCCAAGTCAGTTTTGAATACATGATTATTTCCTAATGAATTAAACAGTAAGCGGGGGAATTTAACTATTCAGCCCATAAACATTTAAATAGATGCGTGATTTAGCAGAGGTTTATTGTTTGTATTTGTGGACAACAATGTAAAACATAACACTGCTGCTGCATAAAGGAAGTTATGAAAAAGTCATGTTTTGGTTGATATCTCCTAACAGCGCTGTTGGCGTTTAATGTGCTGAATTTCTTGGCTGAGTAATGCTGCTGCAACCCCTGGTGGGCAATGCCGCAAACTAATGGAGTCGTTGGATATTGTATGACTCGAATTTTAAATGAAGAACAAAGAGAAGAAGTGGGAGGCAAGCCAGACAAAGACAGAGAGAAAATGAGAGGAAGAGAGAAACTGGGGAGGAGACTGAGCAGGAAACGATGAATCCAGCACCTGCTGAGAGAAATAATGGCTCCCCAAATTTTGAGGCCTAAGTATCAGGGAGCGCCTCAGGAGGTAGGAGACTTAACGCACCTTTGAGACTCTCTGCTTGGGAGGAGCAAACAAGAGCACGGAGCCACTATGACAGATATAGGCACCAAGCATCTGCTCTGTTCTTATTGTTGTTTTGGCACTTATGCTTTGTATTCTAATCTTTTACCTTTTTTTTCTTTCCACTCACACACTGCCTCACTTGCCATCTTGTCTCCCATTATGAGTTGTATACAATAAGTTCTGCAGATCTGAGGGCTCCATTTCCACATAGATGGCTTTTTTGGGGAGCTAGAAAATTGGATGCTACTCTCTTTTTTCCCCCTCCTAGCAATGGTGGTGGAAGTTGTGGAGAATTACACCCAATGACCCAATAGAAGCCTTCCATCTAATGCCTTGCAGATGCATTTATCAGAGCTCAACACTTTTGAATTATGTACGGGGGAGGGAGACAACTCTACTATAACAGAGGCAGACACAGAGTAAGACAGAGCGATACATAGGTGTGGATGCACCGAACATGAACACACATGAGAATGTGCACGCACACGTGCTCATCCATTAAAAAAGGAAAATGCCATTAAAAGGCAGGATCACAGCAAAATCCATTAGGATAAATCTCCGTGAAATGAAATGAAGTAAGAGAAAAATGAAAAATATTAAATGGAAAGAAAAAAAGAGGAGGAAGGCTGAGGTTTACGCAGGCCCAGAGGCTACTGTTATTCACACTATGAAACATTAAGAACAACGACCCACAATGACGGCCAGTCAGAGCAGAACAAATACAATGAGAAATAGGTGCACTGAAGGGGTAGAAAAGATGACAAAAATAAATAAATAAATAAAGACAGACAAAAGGAAATAAGACGAAAAAAGGAAAGTGGAGATATTGACAAAACCCACAAAGGTTTCCTTCTGTGCTTTTTACCAAACACATGCTTTGTTCTTCTGCCAAGAGAAGAGCGAAGGTGGAAGTATAGGTGCCATTTGTCTGCAAAATTGTGCAGAATCTACTGGGATCAATTTTACCCAACTTGGTGAAAAAGTAGGGGGGAAAAGCTGAAGAAAAATCCATTTTATTTAGGGGCAGAACAGAACTACTTTAGTTAAAACTGCTATTTTGTTAATTAAGGTATTAACTTAACAGTCAAAGTCAAATGTGAAATTGTCTTCAATGAACTAAGATTACACAACAGTAAACATGAAAATTCTGGCGCTTTGTCCAAAATTACTGCTCTTCCATATATTCTCATATCCCATCATTATCAGCTAGCTATAAGAATTCCTTTTTAAAAAAGCCTATAAAAAACTACCGAATTTGTGTGTCTACTTTTTTCAGAAAGAAGTCTGTACGGTGTTGCAAGAACCACATGATCTAAAAACATCCAACTTCATGTTGTTATACTAAAACTAATATGTGCCACCCACTATCACGATATGGAGTCAATTCTTCCAGCATTTCAATCTCTAAATTAAAATTACTCACTTATCTGTCGGTACTAATAAAAATAAACACTTCTTATTTTTCTTATTCTTATTTCTAATTTTCTTGAAAACTTATCTCAACAATGAGACATCATGAAATAGAGAGTTCCATATCTAAATATGTTTAAATGTCACAAGCCAAAGAATTTCCATTGTCTGGATAATATTTGAGACATCTTCAGAAGTTTTAACAAAGCTATGTACAAAAAGCACTGTCTCTCTTCATCAGGGGACAATGCCTGAAAAGTATCAATCTAATAAACTGTGAGATTAATACTTTGTATTCATTTGTAACCATTTGTAACCTTTTGATAATAATGTGTGTTTCCATCCCTGTATTGTATATGTAGTCCATGTATTACAGTATGTCATTGTATTTTCATATTTTTAAGTCAATATATTTGTGTAGGGACCAAAGAAATGAGCCATTAGCTAAAATCTTGCACATTTAAGTGAAAATGTATATTATTATGCATGGTCTCTATTCTTAAATAATTTAAAGAAAAAATTTTAAAAACCTTCATGAATCTGTAGGAAAATATCCTTTGCATGATCTAAGATCATGAACTAATTCAAGAGACAACCAATCTAGATATTTCAAATTAAACAATCTTGGGTGATTTTCTTTCTCTTTTTTTCAGCACATCAGTAATTAGTCATTTATGTTTGTTTGGCTACATTCAGTGTCCATAATAGTACACATATTTTCAAATAAGCAATCATATAACAATGATCCCCTATATCTGTTTCAATGCAACCAAATATGACTTTCCATATATTTGAGGCAGCTATCACATGTTTTGAATGGTGTTCATGTTTATCAAACAATGAGTCCACAGTGACATCTATTGACTAACTTTAAGTACAGTATATTTTACCAAATGTTTCAAAAAATCATCAAAATATTTGACAAAGTACCTAAAGGCAACAGGATAATTACAATTTATTTCTGAATTTTAATCAGCAAAATATGACAAAATAGCCCAGTTCTGTTCACATAATTCAAGTGAATCAAGTTCAGTGAGTCATCTTCTCAGGGGAAAAAAAAAGTCCTATTTGTCAATACAACAGTGCATCTATTTATGCATGTGATATGCGTTCAAGCTATCGCTGAGGTCAACGAATACAAATAACTAAATTTCCCATTATCTGCTTGGATTCTGTCAATGCAGATGTATTCTATGATATTCTGTTCTCTCATAAAGTCAGTCAGTGCTACTTAAGGCAACAGGGTATAGTAGATGGGCATATAGCCATAACTGTCCAACCACATACCAAGTGAGGGTTTGCAATCACACACACAGTATATAGACTGTACTATACAATAATAACCACCACAACTATAAAGAATAGGGGTATAGAATTAAGTGAGCTAATTTCCCCATTATCTAACATATAATACAGTATGTGATTTATAACAGAAGTAGAGAGAGTCTTACCCTGGCATTTCCCAATGATTGAACCAAAGTCATCTCTCACAGACCTGAGGAATAAATGCATACATTAGGAAAAAAAAGAAAAAGGAAAAAAGAACAGCAGTGGTATCACTCTGGATAACAATGATACATACACATTTAACCTCATATCAGCGGATATAAAAAAAGCTTATAACAGCCACTGATCGCCTGCCAGCTAAAGTAGCCCAATGGATCAAGCAGACAAGAAGGTGTGGGCAGTGTTTAGACAGATTCTCTGAGGATAAGGCCTTGTACTGACTGAACACCCACTCACTCACACAATTCAACTAATGTCATGAGGCAGGGCAGTAAAACACCATGATTAACTGAGAATGATGTGAACAAAGAACACAAGCATAACCCATAGTAACATCAAGTTGAGGCTGATCTCTCCTGATAACAAGAGGTCGACTGCAACGCAACTCTAAAGCCAGTAAACAACAGGAACACACTACATAGGGATTGACATATGAATGTGACTTTCAATTACTCAAAGGGTCAAGTGGAGTGACAGTTTCACAATGAATGAGAATGGCCCTCGTGTTAGCCCCTGGAGAATAAGACATATTTGTATACCTGGTTCATGGCTATTGATTTTTATTTCGATTTTGCTCCATTCAAAGCATTACATTATGTCAGGAGAGCAGATTGCTGAGTGAGTGTATTCTCCATGTGTAAAAAGGAAATTGGATTTGTGTCTGGAAATAATTACAACCACTGAAAATGGCAATAAACATTCTCATGGGTATGCACACACTGGTCAGTTTCTCTATATCTGAGAACTAATAAACAAATAAATAAATACATAAATTTGCAAAAAAATATATAATTTATTTTTTCTTAATAGGTGCTAGTCAAGCCATGCTCTCTTGTGGTTAGCCCCTTGAGATGGGATTGACTAACCACAAGCTCTGGTCTGGCTTTTCGACCCTGATCAAATGGTTAATGGAAAGATGGATGCTCTCATGTGAGGGATTATACTTTTAGTAAATGTACTATTGCCTGGAAAACGGTTCTATTGTCTTAGACTGAAGCCTAAACCGGAACTCTTTTAAGAAAACATGATAAATCCACACATTAACAAAAATAATCTCCATCAATCTCTCTCTCACACACACTCTCTCTCTGTGCCTCAAATGACAAGACAAACTTCTGTAATTACCTAATTTCCACACACTGGTCTTGAACCACTGCCAGCAGTTTGCCATTACTGTTGAGTAAAACAAGAGAATCATCAGGCATAAATCAGAAAACCAAATACAAGTGAAAAAAAGCAGAGGATATGAAAACAAGGTAAACATAATTTTTAATAGTGTATGTCAAAATGTGCAATGAAAAAAAGCTGCTTATTTTACGTGTACAGTACTGTATGTTAGTGATAACGGCAAATGGTAAATCCTAGAATAAAAACTCAGGAGACTTAACAAGTACATTTTAAACCGTCAGACAGAGGAGAAACATTCAGAGAAAATAAACAGAGGAAGAAACACATTATCAAGTGCATCACATTATCATATCAGTATAATAACACTTTTTAATTGAATATTCAAACCAAACATCTTTCTACTTGGCTTGTCAGACAAAATAACAATTAAATCAATAGATACCACAAGATGAAGGTGAGGGATGATGTGAACATAATAAAATGGCTTACATTTAGGTACTGAATATAGAGGAAAAAACAGGTGTAACTTTGTGTTCTTGCTGTACCTTGAAAGAACCAGCTGCCAGTTGATCTGCTTGTTTGCCAGTCGGACCAGACCGAGAGGCAAAGATGAGCTGGTGGGGCTGAAATACATAAGACAACGATATGAAAAATCAGCCAATTCAAAAAGGTTGATAACAGAGTCGTATTGACAAAGTAAGTCAGTCAGAAAAGAAGTACATACTGTAGATCAATTTATTTATTTAATCTTTGTATTAAATACTTAGAATTCCTGTGAAAGAAGAACTGAATTGGAACATAAACTGAAGGAAAATAAGAACATGGCCAACAGGTCTAAAAAAAAACATTACTGGGGTATTCAACACAAAATTACATTAGATGAAATTACTAGTCTACCTTAAGATGGAAGTACTTGAAACTAAGTCAGACTAATATCGTACTTAACCAAACTTTTCTAAGTGGAGCTAATACAGTCATACTGTATCATGCAATTGGAAGTAAATGTATATGTCCAACAAAAAAATAAATACAGCCTTAGTTTTCCGTGCATACTCAAAAGATTCAGTCACGTCAAATAACAGAAGAAGCCAGTACACAGAAAAGATTAGGCCAGCAACCACAAAATATATTAAGGATAGCATTCAACTTTATTTAAAAACAAACTAGAAATTACTCAAGTCTACAGTATGTAAAAAACAAAATATGCAGAGCTGACAAGTTGTCCAACAGCTCACTGTTCAACATTGTACTACTTTTCCAATACGAACAAGCAGAAAGGGGGTATACTATCATCTACTGTAGAGGAGGAAATACTTCCATCATTGAACCCGTTTCTCTTGAATTTTTGTACATTGGGACGAGGACAGTAGTCTCAATGATCCAGCTGAACTTCAACCATAGTTCGACTTAACTGTGCACGAAAGTTAATGGGTGATGGTACTCAAGTTTCCCACAAAAATACATGATATCATCAGCTAACATGATGAACTGCAATGAAATTAATTCCACAACTAGATAGTTTTGTCTGTGACACCACAGTAGTTTCATCCACTTTATGCTTTTGCTTATTCAGATGTTTTTTGTAAAGCCAAATGCTAGACATATCTTATTGAAAAGGGACAGAACAACGAGGACATGCAAACAAAACTGCCTTTGTGGCACTGCTGGAAGAAATAATGGCAAATAGGTGATGCATAATTCAACACATTGTATGAAAAAAAAACATTTAGATTAAAATGGTTTCATGGTACTACTTACAGATGTTAACTAAAATCAATTGTAATGTGGCTTTCATTATGTCCCATAAAATATTAAATGTAACTCATATTAAATTGGATTTAAATTAGATCATTAAAAGAACTAAAATCAAACAAACCCTGATTTTTATTCAAATAGAAGATTAAGTTCAATTAAAATGTCCATTAATGTTTTTCAAACAGCCCCCTACCAGAGAGGAATCTAAATTCAATGCTTGTTTAAAAATTATAACATTTCATATCTGGAGTTATTGGTTTTTAAATGTACATAACAATTACATTAAATGAAATTACTGTTTGCATCAGTGCAACTATACCAGAAAAGACTATATTTTATTGTTGTTCATTGTTACAGTTTGTTCCATTGTAAGTCACCGATTTTTTATTTCCCCTATACCATGCACTGAAATGAGCGGGTATAGAAAATTGATTGGTGGATGGATCATCTTCTTTTCTTTATTGTTTCAGTATTTTTCATTCCGTGACAGTGTTAATGTAATCTTTGAGTTTAGTTGACATCAGCAATGCAACAATGGGCACCTTGTGTACAATAACAGTAGTGCAGCTTCAGTAAATGATATAAAATCCCTGATCTTCTAACATCCATATAAAGAAAAGGAACTTCCATGGCTGGAGGAGTTTCTTAAATATTTAATGAGGTTATTGATGGTACTTGCTAACCACCTGCTGAGAGCATAAGCAGGCCTTGAGGCTAAAGCATTAAAGAATCCACTGCCAGAAAGATCTTAGCATGTGTTAACGTGTTCCATCAGATAGTTTACAGCAAGAGAGGAGCAAATTAGGTAACCATTAGACTGGATCTTTTTAAATGATAGATAGGGTGTAAGACAGTCAGGACATAAATCAAAGCAAACTGATAATCCATTCCCCCCCTAAAAATCTTATATTTCAGTGTACAATGTGCATGAAGAGGGAAGTCGTTTTTGTGACAACAGACCATTTATTCAATTAATACTTTCAGTGATCATTGCTTCTCAATTTAAGTTGTCTCTTTTGCATTTTTTGTAACATGTAGGAAAAATAATTTACACAATGTGCATTAAGGGAAGAATTCATCTGTGGTGCACACTTACTTTTCAGTAAATGAATACACTAATAAACATTTCACTAACTGAAGGAAACAATGAAGTACAAGAGTGTAAACAAAAAGTCAAAATGCAAAATAAACCCAAAATATCTATTTGATGTAGTCCACTGTTGGTGTTGCTCAAATCACAAATTTAATGTGATTGCATCTTGTACAAATAGCAGTATTAAAACAAAGATTTCTAACCATAAAAATATAAAAGTAATTTAATTAAAACAAGAAACCTTTTGAAAAAAGTTTGACTATATATTTCACACTTCTTATCCCTAAATTAGACTTATCAAGTCAAAAATGCAGAAATTTTAATCATTCTTCTTTCATGCAAGATAGGAAATATACAGTAAGCTCACGGTTATCAGGCGTAAGTATATAACCATTGACAGGTAAATGCTGCAATGCTACCTATGCAATGCTCTCCAGGGGAATACCTGCATCCCAGCATGGATGTTACTTTAACACTTTTCATCTAAATGTTTTTGCAGAATAGTTGCTATCTCATGGAAACACCATTCAGTAAAAGCTTCACCTAATTGGACAAGAGGAAGTCTCCCAAAAACTGATTTGGAAAAGCAAAAAAAGAAAACACACGTCTCACACACGCACACACACACACACACAATAAAGAGTCATAGTGTTCATCCACCCTTCAAATTTCTCAAGTGCCAAACTGATGGCATCTGTGGGAAGCAAGCACAACCTACAAATACCTTTAACCACAACCAACAGGGCCCAGATACCCCAAAACCAAACACTTCAGCACATCTAAGATGTACTTCCACCCTGACTAATCACAACTAATTTGTTAGTATAAGGAGGACAAAAACAATGTTAGGCAGTTGGTCATAATGTCATAACCGATCACAGTAAGATGACTGAGTCAAAAGTGCAACATAAACCTGCAAAAAAATTACTATAATAATACAATCATTAACACTGGCAAAGCATGTGCAAGTAAAACAAGCCAGCCATGTTTGTTTAGAAGATAATGTCAAACTTACCTATACCACAAATAGTGAAGGATTAAGCGGAATGGCCCTGTGGAAGATTCAACAATCAGAAAGCATAGTTCTGGTATATCTGTAATCATATTTCATATATACATATCTATTTATTTTCTACTTCCAGTGTCCCAGACAACCAGTCTATACTTTGTGCTGTTGTGATCATTTACTTTGCAATACATTTTAAGCATCCTGTCACAGCAACTAGTGATATTTCTTGCTTCCTATCACACTTTAATCGGGATGGATACAGACGGTGGAATAACACTCAAATCATATGTGTAATTGCAGCATGGTTGGTAAGCTAACTCAAAATTTATGGAAAATAATACATAAATACTGCAGAGACGGTAGCTACAGACAAGTGTTGAATGCTTTCGATAGATTGCAATGAAATAAATGTAGCCTATCCTATTTGACAGGCATTACAGCACAAATGGGCATCGAAAAGTAGAACTTACCTGTCACTGCTTTTGCAATGATAGAGGTGCTGTGCTCCTTGTTGCCACGTAGCTGTAATTGGTAACAAGTGTCGGATATATTAATTATGCAACTCAGGGTTCGTTTGTTTGCATAAATTGTTAAAGGTACCGTATGTAATATTCTGGCCGAAACTGGTACTGCAATCATGTGAAGCTGTAGCCTATGTAAGAAATTGCTAAAAATGGC
>JAPMNP010634101.1:6996-23290 GCA_029874935.1 Atherina boyeri
CTGGCCCTGAGTTGGTTTGTTTGTCTACAAACTCCCAGATGAAGTAACAGTAAAGCAGTTTGTGATTTCAGAGGGTAGAGAACCTACTTTGAGGGAGACATTAAAAGCAGGTGTTAACAGTGTTTGTACTGTAAATGGTTTAATATAAAATCTATGGCATGATCCAAGGGAAGTACACACTTCCTTTTTTTTATTTACTTTTTTTTAAGTTTTGTACAAAAAAATGAGCCTCCAGCACATCCAATTAGCATTTCAAAGGCAATACCTTGGCATAGTCCTCCTGGAAAATAGCCATACAAGTCTGACATGATAAACAGACACAATATCACAAAATGCTAGCAGTAGATGAAGATGGCATGAGTGAATGAGACTGGTTGCTTCATGTTTTCTGGCTGATGATGATGGATGGGATAGAATAGAGTTCCTGTATTTGCGGTGTAGGAGCCTGCATTTTGAAAATTGAAGTAGCTATTGATGTAGCTTGTGTAAAAACTGTTCTCTTTTTTGATAAGGACTACGACCCAACATTACCTCTGGCGGTCTGCCCGCCAGGCTCAGATATTATTCTCACTCACAGAGAAGAGAAGGAACATTAGCATTAGCTCCATGCGTTAGCACTAGCCGACATCTGGCAACGTAGCGGGAAGTGTGGCTCATGATGCACTTTGTTTTGTTCTACAGGCAGTACACAACAGCAAATATTGTGTTGAAACAATTTAACTTTTTGCCCCTGTGTGTATAACATGTCAAATCTAACCATGAAAATTGTTTTAGACAAAGGCAAGTAAGATATGTGTATCTTATCAGTAGCCAGTAGCTCAATGGTCGCCTGTTCCTACGGGTTCATCACAAAAAACGGGGCCTGTTTTATCAGTTAAATATTTCGGAGGAATGGCTAATGTCCGATACTTAATTTTAAAGCAAATGACGGCTGATACCGATATTGTGTCAATATTATTGCGCATCTCTCTTTCCAGGGACTATTTTCAAGTGTGTACTTTTAAGCATTTGGTCAACTTTTGCATGAATGAGTGGAACTTTATACTGTACGTGGGATTGAGTCAAAATAGATAAGTGATATAAAATTGTGTGATATGTTTTTTAGATAGTTTCTGGACAACAATGAAAGCCCAACGTACAAATAAACTCTTAAGTTTTCCCTGGCTTTAACATAATATTTGTTGGTTTATATCAAGCTTGCATCATTTAATATGATTGGGGAAAAAATGTTGTGAACCTTTTCGAAGAATCAAATTTTTGACAATTTTCCTTCAACCTTTATTTTAAACTGATTCTTGTAATTAGTATTGTTGCTTTATCAGATCCCCTGCATGTGCTGTGTAAATAAAAAATATAGTACATCCATACAAGAGGGAGATGTCAGCATCACTTGACAGTATAATGGTTTAAAATGCTGTACGAAGACAAAGTGTTGCAGGAATTACTCCTTTTTCCCTTTTTTTCATGTGATGTTTTAAAACCGATGACACAGGAATGAGTCACATTCTTACTCAATGTCAAAAGTGCTATTATTTTGATAGGTCTTTGTTTTACTGAATCTAATTTATTGCTGCAATTTTCTTTTAAAGAGATGCAAAGTAAACCACCAGGCATATTTTCTTATCCCTACAAGATACATCTACCTAATTCTGGCTTATTTTATCTTAGAAAGAAATATTTTTATCTTATCTATTTATTTATTTATTTTCAAGCTGCCATGGCTTCAATTCAGATTTGACATTATGTTTTGCCTTGCAGATTAAATGGCTTTTAATTTTCAGAGTATTCCAGCATTATGTAACTGTGACTGGTGTATAAAATGGCTCACCTAAGAATTTATATGACTTCCATATCCTATTCATTTAAATCATGCAGCTGTAACTGGATTATTGCACTCACACACACACCCTCTCGGTTCTTCTCAGGTGCATGCATGTGTGTGCATTTGTGTGTGTGGTCAGGAAATGAATGGGAGATCTTTTCGGTGCTCATAAGTAATAAATCTTTCAGAGATTTAATATCGCCACAGGAGACAGAGCGACAGTCTGACAATTGACCAATGTTGTATCAGACTTCATGCATATTCATGAACGGCTCTGTGCTCGCCATACAAATGTTACTGAAGCTGGTGGTGGGTGTCAGCAATCGGAAAGCTTTATTCATGAAAATCGGTTCATTCATGAATGGCGCATCTAAATTATTAAAGCAAAAAGGTGTTTGTTTTGAATTTAGGTGAGCTAAGGTGTTTATTATTCAGCATAATTAAGCAATGTGAAGGAATTCTCATCACATACCCTGCAGCAAGACATCCAGATAGCTTCACGTTTCAGTTTTTACTTTGCCAGAAAGTCGGAGAGCCGATGTTCACTTTTAGTAAATCTGTGCTTTTATATGTATCTAAATGTCTCCATGGAGGATCATTTGCTTGGCAATGATATGTTTTATACGTCAACCTGTTGTACTCTCTGCTTTGGGTCACCAAAACAACCATGTTTGTTTAGTCCATGACAGATATTACATAGAGCATGATTCACCTCAATAGAGTCGTCTCGCAGTAAGTCAGGTCTTTATAAATTTGTTTGCTTCCCTCTCTATATTTTCCCTTTTCAACATAATCATTCACCCGGTTAATGCGACAGGTTCCTTTCAGTCTGTCATACAGCTGTGCAAACCTGTTGATGTCTTGGTTTGGTTTTGAAGCACACCTGATATAGGGTGCACAGTTGTTTTTCTGGGAGGCATGTTTATTCTCTGATCTCCCCTGGAGGAAAAAACAGTCCTTTTTTTCCACAGCGCGAAGGAGTTGAGGAGGAGGCCTCTTTGGACTGCAGCCTATTTCCCCTGCGATGCTTTCTCCCAAGAGACGCTGTGTCATGTCCATCACACTGCATGCTGCCATAATCAAAGGTGGTGACGTAGGATGCCAACTGTCACTGCTGGAGCCAGTCCCAGAAATCGGCCATCATCTCCCGGCCATATGCCTTGCAAGCTCTATGTGACTCCATGACAGGAGCATTTAAAAATACTTTTCCATTAGTGTCTAGGAAGTGGAAAGAGCGCTTCACACTGCCATGCCAGACCTAGCCTGTGAAATGCCATCCATCGTGGGCATGAGATGGAATACTGGGCTCTGTGTGTGTTCAGATGAGGTCTTTGTTGCCATATGAACATTTTAAATCCTTTGGGAATTTACTCCATTTTGTTCTTTTTGCTTTAATTGTTCTGGACAAATTGAACAGTTTATACCAATGAATTTAAATGCTTTTTGGTTTCTAGGATTGCATAAGAAAAAGTAGAGCACAAGGGAATTTCAATATGCTCCATCCTACTCTGATGTGATAAAGTCTTATACAGGCTTGTACTGTAGTCAATTACTGCCCCCAAAAAATATGCCTATCCAGTGAACAGTTTATTACCAGATTTATGTCTAGGACCCTCTGGTCATTTTTTTCTGTCTTCTATTCATCCTTTAGTTTAACTCTTCAACAAATAAAAGTACCCTTTGTGATTTATAGTAAGGGTTTAAACTAAATTACTAGCAGAGCTCCATGGACTTGAAGGCATTGCTGATTGGATGCCCTTTGCTTGATTCTCCTTGCATGTGTTGTTCAGTCCATTGGTTTAACATGCATGGAACTAATACTGCATTTGGAGCAGTTCTTTTTTTCAGGGAACTGTTAATCATTAGAAACCGTGCTAAACCTGCTTATAATGATTTAATGTTGCGCTCTTTGTAATTTAGTGGTAATGAAATTACTTACCTTTTTATAACATAATGCAAATCACTCATTTTATCTCGACACCTCAGACACAAGACGATGACTGGCCCCTCACAATTTCATGATAATATGAATCTGCCCGTTTCCTCTGCTACTGTGCCCTATTGTTTTAGGTGGTAGAAATGAAAGCCATCTGGGGGCTGTTGTCCACACCAAGACAAGGGAATTAGCTCTCTGAGTGTGCCTTATCTCACTGCCTCCACACACCACCCGTTGCACTCCCATTCTCCTCCAGTAATGAGTATCTACCCAATTTAGTTCCTTTTCTCTCCAAAGGGGAATAAATCCAGCACAGTCCTTTGGATGAAAGAAACTGCAGGTCCCTCGCTTCTCGCTCTGTGACCTTAATTGACAGGAAATTGTATTTGTCTCTCTCCCTCTGCGACAAAACAGGTGTCCAGCAGGATTTGCTCTCCATGCTCAGTACAATGACCTTTGTCTCTTTCTTTTTTTATTTTCAGCTGCTCCTAAGGGTCCTAAACTCTTGATGACCCCAACTAGGGCAAAGGTAGGGGACACAGTGCGCATCACTGTGCAAGGATTCCAGGTAGGATCGCCTGGGGTAAGTGCATGGGGTTTTACAAAAATGAAGGGTAAAGTTCACTGTTGAATAGAACGTCGCAACAGACTGTTTAGCTTATCAGCTACCACTCTGTTAAGCAGACATATTATCCTTTATCCCTTCATTTATAATTGTGAAATGCTCATTTTTATTATTTGTTTTTTGTTTTTTTTACATTATGGTTTTGGTACTTTGGATTCAAGAAAAAAAATGGAGAACATTGCAGATAGTTTAAGGCTATGTGCCTTAGCTTCTCTTAAGGCACAACTATAATGACTGGAACCTGCATTATTTCACACTACCAGAAGTAGGTCAGGTGACACTCCCGTTGCAAAATAAGTCATTGAGTTCTGTGAGAAAAAGACCCTACTTGATACTTGAGTTATAATCTCATTAATCAATTCACTAATTTGTATGGTCACTACTTTATCATACCATTTTAAAGAAGATTTTAAACTTTTTCCCCCATGTAGTGTAAAATGAGGACTATGGTAGCGTATGTTAATGCAGAGTTTGTAATTAAAAAGTTGGTACCCCGTGATGGTGCATCGTGTTGCCTGGTTGTTAATCAGATACACACTTTCTTTATTATGTGCAATTTGATTTTTAAAAAAAACTTGATTATGATGTCCAAATTACCAAAAAATGGCTTCAAAAATATTAAGTAGAAGCCAGTCTGTGGTGTTACATTGATTGTATTATTTTTGCATTTGCTACCAATTTTGTTTGCTTACTTCATTAAATGTTTGTGCACTAAAACTCTAAGGTGAATTAAGTTAAATATATGAATATGCTTATGTATAAGGAGTCCTAACCAATGACAAAGGAGCTGTACGAGCTCCTAAAGTTTTTACTGCATTTTGGCTCCGTAGTCCAATAAAGAGAAGGATTGTCTTAATGTCACTATCATACCCTGCTAAAAAGACCTATGCGCCTGGTGTGAATGGCTTGTAGATAGTGATGGTCTGTTTGACAGTAATGACACATTGAAGGCAGGCAGCTTGATCCATTCAGGTGAGGAAAATAGGACTAATCCTGACATAGAGCACACTAATGGCCCACAGCAAAATTCTCCTCTGTGACTTCCGAGACACTGTTCAGGAATCAGCGAGATTGCATGTTTGATTTTATTTCACTTCAGGAGACCAAATTAGCATTCTGTATTGTTGGTGGTTAAGGGCACTGAGCTGTTGACTGCACAGATTTCTACACATGTTTATGTTTGCCCAGTGACCTTGGGATTCTTTCAAATCTTCTCTTTGAGCAGGGTTACAATTGTTTATTACAAACAAGCTTGACTGTGGCATACAGCAGGTTGGGCCCTTCAGCAGCGTAGGCATCAGTGCGTGCAGACTGATCAAAAAGCAAATTTCCCTTATCCTTCACTGGACCAAGGCTTTAGGGTTTCTCAAGTTGATAAGATTGTGTGCCAAGACTGAAAATGCTGCCTTCCCCCTTTCTGATAAAACAAAATGCTTCCCTCTGGACACGAACTTAAGCACATTCATCTTACAGTTAATTTATTTTTAGATCATGGATTCATTTTTCTTATTATCATGAATATCTCCAATTGGTTTTAAATGCGAGTATTTATGTCAGTACAGGACATTTCCAGCTCTTACACTTGAGCACAAAACACGTAGTAGGATGTGAGCAGCATTCTGAGCATCCATGACAGTAACTATCAGGATGGAGGGAGAAATGCAATAAACATATTGGAAATATCAAATTTTTATTTTTTTTTCCTGCAGCTAAGATCAGATCACAATATTCAAAGTATATCATCAACACAACATAAATATTGCATTTTTGCTTTACAATTACCATTTGTAGAGCTATATGAATTAAATTAAAAGTACTTTATTGATCCCAGAGGGAAAACGCGATATCAGCACATTTCACAATGTTTTGCAGTTTATTTTAACTTAAATATTGTTTGCTATGTGCAAGTTTTAACTTTAATGTACCACAACTACCAGTGCTGGTTGCTTCAAGGATTTCAGTGTACAAGGACATATGATTGTAAGCAAGCCTTTACAACTGGTAAACTTTTGAATTTACCAAAGAAGAAAATGTTTTCTGAGTGCATGCACTTCTGCAGTAAAGCTGCCGTAAAAACCTAAATCAATTCAACTTATTTTAACCTTTTTTTAATAGTTAACTGTAGCAGGAACAGGATCAGGCAAATCTGTTATAAAGTGAAGTGTTGATTATTAATGTATGTTGTTAGGGGAAAATTGGAGCTTGTATTATTTACGTATGCTTGCTTTTAATGTCATGACTGAGGCTCAGAGTCTTTGAGTTGCCTTTACACCCCCTCCTCCTCTCTTGTTCTTTTGTTTCCACTCCTTTTTTCTGTCTCCATCCAATGCTGGTGTTGATAGAATGAGGTTTTCCCGGAGCCACTCTTCACCTGGACGCGGGTGGGGGGCCGCCTGCTGGATGGCAGCACTGAGCGAGAGGGGAAGGTGTTGATTCTTGAGAGAGTGCCGGCAGAACTTAACGGCTCCATGTATCGCTGCACAGCCCAGAATCCTTTGGGTTCCACAGATACGCACACTCGCCTCATAGTCTTTGGTATGTATGCTTACCTCTGCGACTTGCCTCAAATTATCAACAATACTTTTACAATTACTCAGTTAAATGTAGCTGATTGAATTGCATGATTAAATTGAAATAATTAATGAATTAATTTAATGAACTTACAGTATCCTTGAAAATCACTTGAGATTCTTGTAACCACTTTTAAGTATGAACTATTGATGCATTTGTGTATGATTAATAAGAGATTGGATCCCTAATTGGCTCAACAACACAAAAGTGGCACTGACTGAGAGTATCTGTTCTCTAAGGGATTTAGTGAGTATGTTGTTAATGGTATGTCTATTGCCATTCTGTCCTCTGGGCCAAAACCCAACTATGACATCAAAGGCCTGTGATTAAATCAAAGGACCTTTGTTGTCAACAGTGTTAGAAAAGTGCTTTTCCCAATGACCAAGCTGAGGTAACATGTTAATTGTAGTTTGGATGCGCTTGATGTATCAGTGATGTTATGATGTTATGGGAGCCCGAGTACTGTAAGGGCTCTGTTAAATCTGTGTGTCCTGCTCCTCTGGTTCTGTTTACTTTGGAGAGATCTCTGGAACAACTGGGATCGACCATCATGAGCTTTTTGTGAGAAGAGTTTCAATCAAATAAGTTATGTTACAGCTTTTCACAGCAACTTTTACTTTACATAATGGAACATGACTTTGGCCCGTCGGTCTCCTGCTAGATATTCCCTTTACCCAGTCACTTACAATGGCAATCACATCCAGTTTGAATTCAGTTTGACTTCAATGGCTTCACAGTAATAGAAAAGCCACAGCTCAGTGTTAAGAATGTGGACTTTTTTTTGTATTATCCCACAAATTTCTTTATTCTACTAGATCCATTGTGAATGTGAAGGAGGCTGAGGTCTTTGTTTGAAGCTTCAGCTACAAAATGCTGTGTTTTAAATTCTATCATCAGCCCTGTCTGTGAAAGAACTATATATTTTTTTCCTCTGTGTTGTTGTTTTTCATCAGCGTCCCTCAGCAGATCTCCAGTACCTTCCTTCTTGCCAATCACATGCAAAAAATACCATACAAGCATTGCATCTCTAACAGTAATTCATATGAAGGAAGCCATTCCAAAACACTCACATAACTGAACCGTTTCAAAGCTCAGATGAGTATAGACAGACAAAGCCATCAACATTACACATTCTCCATTTTCAAAGATTTTTATTTAGTTTTATTTGATTTCTTATTCCTTTTACTCTTGGGATTTTAAGGTACATAGAAAAAAAATCAACTTTTTGTTTGAGGTGGAAAAGTGTGTGGTATGCTCAGAAACAGAAATGTGTTTGAGCCCAGGATTGCCCTTTTAACATCAATCAGGTTGACACCCTTTCTATACTTGAGCGACTCTGAGGCAAAGAACGCGTATCCATCTTTTTTTATATCTTCCTGCCGGAAACATTCCTGTGAACAGAGTGTAAAGTTTGTCACAAATGCATAAATTACTGGGTGGGTCTAATAAGAACCTACTTTAAAGGGATAGAGCCACTTTAGGAAGGTGTTACCTTGGGAGGCGTTTTGCTAGGAAGAGCACTAATGTCTATTTAACACCCTGATGCATCCTCAGGTGTCATCGGCTATGTGCCTAGTATGGCCCATCTGTCTGTCTGCTCCTTGTAGATTGCCTCCACTCGTGCTTAGGGGAAGTAAATGGTGATTAAGTGACCTTGGCACCGTCCCCCATGGCGTCGAGATGAGACACTTCTCTCTCTCCCGGGGATGAAGAGATATTTGGGGGCCCTGTTAACTTCGGCAAGTGTTGGACATACACCATCAGGAATAATGGATTATAATAAGGACTTGGTTTAAAGACTCTTCAGCAACAAGCAGCACTTACATATTGATGATGGCAATGCTATCTTTAGCCATCCACGGTGGTAATATCCTCTGAGATAACTGTTAGGTGAGTCAGCACAAATGAAGAATCGGGCAGTGACAAACATCCAGGCCAAACCACACTTGCAGACAGACATGCACAGATATGTGTACTTAAGCAAATTTACAGGGGCAGGCAAACACAAGGGCCCATATGGAGAGTGCAGACATTCATTTTTGAGTGTCTCTGAGGAGCTGCTGTGTTAATGTGCTTGCAATGAGACCAGAGAAGTTTCACACTGTGCTGTATATGAAGCCTCCACCTGCTTATATATGAAGTTTAGCATCCGGATTTAGCTCACAAAGTGGAATTTAAGAGTGTTGCTAATACTCTGCAAAAACAGTCTTGCTCTCTCTTTAGCAATTAACTTTATCCCTTTGAGAACATTGCATTTACATTGGCGGAGCATTTTGTGCAGAAGAGACATTGTGTAGCTTATTAAATGTAGAATGTCCAGACCTCTTTCCTGACTGTCTGGCCTCAGCTGTAGCTCCCAGCTTTCACTGCTGTTAAAAGTGTCCTGGTTGCTCCAATGTAGTGCTCTGTGTTCCCAGGTCCATTAACAACCTCCGGTCTTTCTCACTGGGGATGTGCCATTTAGCATGTTCTTTAGGAACCTTGGAATTCAGCTTCATTAGAGAGCCACAACCTCTGTCAGAGAATAACATTTTTTTTCCTTCGTCTTTTTTCTCAACCGTGCTCTTTATTCTATTTAATCCCATTGTTCATCCACTGAGTCACTCACCGTTTCAATAAAAACGAAGACGCTCGATTGTTTTTAATGATTTTTTTCTTTTCAACAGAAAATCCAAGCATGATGAAGAACACACAGAATCAGAACAGTAAGTACAATCTTTGATCGTGTGTTTTGCAGGCATGATATAACACTACAAGGTCAGATCGAGGTCCTGGGGTTCCTTAAAGTGTGCAAAAACCTAAATCTTTTCAAAGAAACAAATCTATTGGATAACTGTGGAATAGTTTTGGTGTATAAGACACATGTATGCATGTCCATCTTAAGTCATGCATACATTTAAGAAGCATTTAGATAAAATCATGAAATGTTTGATGTGTATTTTGTCTGAGAATATCATTTAAAAAGTTGCAACTTCAAAGAAATTACAATTTGTTTTTGTGGTTTCTTCATTGTGAATATGAGTTTACTGTCAAAATTATAAGGTCACAGGCATTATCCAATGGCTGGTAGATAAATCAACACAAACTGTATGTGTCCAAAAGTCTGTTCAACTCAGTTTGTGACAAAGAAAACTATTTAATTTGAAACTTTAATGATTTTTTTGGTATTACTTGGTTGCACTCGTAATGGATATGGTACATAATTGTGATTTTTGATGATTGGAATTTTTTTAATCACATTCTCTCAAAATACACAGTAAACATTTGTGAGTTTACTCATATACATTTTGTTATTTATGCACAACTTCAGAAGAATCTGCATACATATGTACTGTATGTACACAGACATCTTGATTTGGTTATTTTACCGTATACAAATCCCTTGGGACACTGGGGTTTCAGCATATATAGTATTGACGGCTGGAAATTTTTGGTTCCTGTCCTGAATGCTTTGCCCCAGATAAAGTTCATGAGACTGATGCAGTCAGGATTAATCTTTGACGATGTTCAGCAGCAGAAAGCTTCAAGCCTTTCCCAGTGACTAACATTGCCTGTCACTTGGTTGAGTGTGAGATTATTGGTGTTTTATATGTGCTGTGGTGGCTCATTTGCGGCTTCTGAGATTATGATATGTAAAGACGAGGGATTGTCAAGAGAAGCCGCAGAGATGTGGCAACAACCTTTCCATCTCCTTTTTCCATTCCACTTTTTCCTGCCTCTCCCTCTTTCTTTCTACTGCAATCTCTCTGCCCATCTCTCCTCCTCTGACTTTTGTGCTACCTTTTTGTCTCCCAATGCCAGCTTTTATTACTTCCTACTTATCTGGTTGCTGTTTCCCTTTTATCACTACCCTCTTTCTGTCTCATTTAGTTTTTTCTCCTTCTATCACACTTTTCTTTTACTTCCCCCTGTGGCTTAGCTCAATATTTCTGATTTAATGCAGATTTTTAGTCAATCAGACCTCATGAGGAGTGTAAATTATGCTGCGGTGTGAAAAAAATTCAGCTATAGCAAAATATCTAGAATTTTGAGCCCTGACAGATGGGCCTCTGAAACATGAAGTGATTCCCGACTTACCAAGACTGAAATGAGTGCGACCCTACAGAGATAGCAATCAGAGCTCGGACACACTGGCAAGAAAAACTGTGTGAACTTTAAGATTTGACCTTCTAATGGCTCATCTAGATTTAGTAAAGCCTCTTTCTATCTCGATATCCTCCCTCAAAAAAAAAAAAAAAAACACCTCCTCGCATTTAGCTTTTGTCTTCAGTCATAAAGACTGTAATCAGCATCCGTTTGCTGGTTAAATGACTGCATTAGTCACAGGCTCTGTACTTAAGGACACAGGCTCCAATCAACTGTGATGGCTGAATGGAAGCGGGACACCCGGACGAATATGTAGATTTTCTGCACTGAGGGCTGTAAAAGTGACCGGAGCCCCAAATAAGTTTAAAAATGTTTTCTAACTGAAATGTCAAAAGAAGGTTATTAAACTTGCAGGAGTACCAGCCCGTGCATGAAGTGACAGGTCCACTATATGAGTCTGCATGTGCTAATTTTAGTAGATTCGATTTCTAGCTTCATTTTCTTCATCTCCTACACTATAAAGTAGTGAATTAAACCCAATCTTAGTCTGATGGCAGCAAATCTGGTAACACACCTTTTTGGCTTCTCAAATCAACTCAGAGGGAACTCTTTGGTGTCAGCTGTCAAACAAATTTGGTTGTAATTAATTCACGTCTTTTTATTTTAAAGCAACTTTCCTAAACATGATCAAGTATAATTACTGCTTTAACCTCATCAGGAAATTATAACATGAATTTAACCAAACAGCATGCAAAACTAGTAAAAACACAACGCAAATGTATTCTTTCATGATTCTTTCTGCTGATCAATACCTTCCTTTCACCCTCTTTTTGAGGACCTTACTGCCTATTCATAAGTAAATACTATGTATTAACTTAAGCTCGTCTAATATTACCACAACCAGTCCATCAAGACTCCTTAGGTTTATGACAAAGTGCCAGTATTTGACACCATGGAATGAAAACAGATTGTAAAATATGGCCCTATGCCTGAATGAACTTATTATCTGTTGGTCAATAGATTCTTTGTCGTCTTCTAAAAGACATTGGTAATATCCACTTTTACTTTAATGTGTACTCTAACTTATGTCGCCATTTAGAAGCTATGAAGAATCAAAGCATCTGTATTGCAATTATTTTCACAGTGAGCAGTTGATGGACTGGAAAATGCATTTTAATGATTGATTTCCCTCAAATAATCTGTGTTGCATGTTAGCGATGCCCATTCCTGTCCCTGCGTACAGTGAAAATAGTTTCTCAAGCAGATGGGAAGCAGAGCTGTCTTTAAACTGACCTAACCCCGGTTGAACATTGGTTTGCACTCTCCCTATTTTTTTTCCCTCGAATGCATCACCTGATGCATTTCTCAAGTGCGCTTCTGTTTTTCAGTTCCTCTTCATTTCCCCATTAGTTTCACCTCTTTTCCTTCTCTCCAAGTCATATCTTAGGCATGCAAAACTGAGAATGCAAATTTCATGGTAAACGCATGAGCAGGTGTGTCACAACAAGGATGGATTTAGGTCAGAATGGACGCACAAGCCTTGTATGCAAGTCAAATTAGTGTGCAACATGGCCCCAATAGGTCACCATACAGTATAGGTTACCATACTGAGCTTAATGGCTGAATTCTCCACTCCTTGTCTGGTGAGTGGGAAGAACCACAGGCATCAGTCAGTCAGTGCTGTAATAGAGGAAAACCTACTGAACTGAATTTTCGAGACGAGTAAAACCGAGGACAAAAATATGTTTTCTGCTAGAGAATACTGTACCTGTTAACCTAGACCAGCGTTATTATCAAATGTTTGACTCTCAAGCTGTCGTCTGGTTGTTGGCAGTGTGCAAACAACTGCTGGAACAGATGTGCAAACATAAAGTCATTACTAACAAAGCCTCTGCTGATAAACTTAGTTTTTAAGTCAAGAATAGCCACAGCGTAAAAGCCAGGGGTTGAATTCAAGCGATTTTTAACTGCATCATGTAAAATTCTAATGCAAATCCTCCAGACTGATCAGGCTATAAATAAACCTAAACAGATTCTAGCTTGTAATAAAAAGGACAGACTCTATCTGGAGTCGAAGTTATCATATCCACAAAAAAATAAACCCAAAAGAAAACAAAGCATTGTTGTCTGCAGATGTGTTAAACCCAGCACATAAAGTCATTCTTCATATTATTAGGGGAAAATAGAGTCCCAGTTGTCTAAGAAAGATCAGTTTGGCAGAAATGCATTGAGGTCTGAGCCAAAAAATTGAGGCAAACAGATGGCTGGGTGACTTGCATCTATGACTGTCGACTGGAGGGGGACCTCAGCTGATAATCCTATGCTTGAATGAGCCCATTACCAAATAGGATGAAGTACTTATTGAGAAGATCCAGTTGTTTTTGCCTAATGTTTTATAACTTGAATAAGAATAATTCAGCATGATGCCACATTGGATACTTTGCAGTTAGCATTCATTAGTCTTACAAAATCCGAGAATCTTTAATCTGTCTTGACAAACATGATCTATTCATCCGTGGCTCAGCTAATTTAACATTTGCCAGTATGCAGATTGTACAGATTTACTGAATTACATTTACCCATTCAGTGTAACATCATATTATAAAGTGTAGCCACACCCTTGTATGGCCAGCCCTGATTGTGACTGTGATTTAACCGCGGTCTTGGCAGAATCTGGATAAACAGTTGTGCAAGCAAAGACACACCTATATCCAGTAGCAACTATCTTTCCATGACTCCTCCTGTTTTACTCTAAAGATTTCCAAAATTGACTTTACAAAGGGTCTTTATATTTACTTTACTCAAGGGTTTTTTAATTGCTTTTTTTCTTTTTTTTAAATGCAGCTGTCGATGTTGGAATGTCATGTACAAATTTATGAAAATTCAAATATATATACAATACAAATATTGGGATGGGAACATTTTGAATCAGATGTTGGAATAGTGGTACAAACTTGCACTCATTCATTATTTGCTCCTAGAAGATGCATGTAAAAAATAAGATTTATGAATGCAATATACTTAAAAGATTTAACAGTTATTCCCATTCAGAGAGAATAACTTATTTGATAAATTAACGCGTCCAATCAATTATTCAAACCACTTCTTCTACAGACACTCCAATGATGTGTACAGAATTATATGGACATATCAATAAAAGCCTCAGTAAGACAGTTTAGTAATGGGCGATATTGAATTAAAGCAGCACTACCGAATTTTGGGAGACTTTTACACTCCCTCTAACATAGGTGTAATTTTTTTCAGTGACAGTCACAAACAATTGGATCAATTCCTGTTTAAAAAAAAATAAAAAAAATTGTGTTTGTCAGGTCAAAACTGAACTTTAAAAAATGCTCGTTAGTCTGACTGGATGCATTTGTCTGGTTTTAAAAGCTTCAATTTAATTTGATTTCAAATTGTGCAATTGAAAACTGAATCTCTCTTTCATGTATATACTAAACTAGATTGAATTAATACCACATTTATTCACAATAAAGTTGCTCTTTTACACAAAATGTTGTTTTCAAATGACTAAAAGAATAAAAAATTGACTGAAAAGTAACATTAAAGGCTTGTATCCACAATCTCTCTGAAAACAGACCAAATTACACGTAAAGGACGCAGAAGACAGGCAAAAGAGCTCTGCTGGATGCATATGTTTATTGAGCATAGAGTATAATGGAAAATTTATATCAACTCACAGTTGTTTAGCTTTCATAAAATCTGATGAAATCCTGATTTTTATACCTGTACCTGACCAAATCACCTTTTAAGCCACTTTTAGACATCTGTGCAATGAATTAATCTACCCCTACATGTACAATTATCTCATGTAGAGAAAGTCAGAAGTGTTTCCTCACACTGTCTAATGTTTCAGCATCAGACTTACTTTGGACAATAACTCAATTCCCCTCTTACTGTATGTATCTATACTGGGACAGGGACAGCAGTCCAATTAAACAGCCAGGTCCAACTCTAACTGTAGCTTGACTCAACAGTACAATGTTCTAATTGGAAACTTTGGAGTTCTGATGACAGTAGACTCTCCAGGCAGGATAATTTACCCTGGCACACCACAAAATTTACTCAGGAGCAGCGCAAGGAATACAATCAGGAGCCCAAGGCCTTGGCAGCGCTTCCAAACTCCCTGATTGCAGTCTGACAGAGTTTGTATGGCATGTTCCAGAAAAGGCTTTATCCACAGAGGCTGTACACCACAAGCCACTGGCTCTGACAAGTTAAAGCTGTTTGGTGTCACAAGGGTGTATATCGTTTCCACAGCTTAAGCAAAATTATGTGTTATTGGGTTTCCAAAAGCTTAATTGCACTAAGCAGTTTGGCAGCCTTACATACTAATGAGTGTAAAAATAAGTGTTACAAGCATTTCATAATTATTACATACATTAGTGTATTTAAAAAAAATATACTGCGACTCAATTTCATATATACCTATAATTATTCAAGTCAATTTTATAAAGATTCTGAAACATCAAAGTACTTTTGAATAGTAAAACCCTTCAAACGCAGCAGGGTCGGACCATTTTGAAGGTAATTATGCCGCAGGTGACATTAAACCATTTGAAAAATGTAAAGGGGGAAGCGTGTCTGTAATTTAAGCAACAGTTTTTTTAATAAACAGCCAAACAATCTGCACTAAAGTTTAATTAATTCTTTCTCTGCTAATGTTCAAACACACATTTTTTTTTTTTTTTTAGGAAATTCAAATTTGTAGTATTTCTAAAATTTTGTTCATAAACGGCAGCAGCCAGAGAACATCTAAGCTGCTTTTTTGATGAGTTGATAGGGTTAGCGAATGATTGATATTCATGTGTTTTTGAAAGCACAATAAAGCAAGCTGGTTGTTTATTGCTTAACTAAAAGGAAAACACAACTTAATTCCCAAGGATCAGTTGGTAGGCTATTACTTGTATCACACACCAAATAACCTTTTAATGTTGCCAGAAATGTTCTAAAGAGAGTTAGAGGCTAAATCAAAAGATATATATATATAAAAGACAAACTCTGATATTTGCCAATATAGGAAACAAAGACATACAGCACACAGTTCCCATCTCTGTTGGACTGTTCGGTCACCATCAGTCATGCAGACTTCTGCCAATGGAGGCATGGATAAAGCAGCATGTTGGTTTCTTTTAAAACAGAACAAATACACAGTGGTAGACTTAAAGGACAAGTTCGGTATTTTACACTTAAAGCCTTATTTTCAGAGTGTTTATGATGAAAAAGAACGATA
>JAPMNP010634129.1:0-13405 GCA_029874935.1 Atherina boyeri
GTAGACAGTACATGAATGGGTTATGAAAGGATGTACAGTGCCTAGCCACATCCTGATGTTCACAGCTAATGTTTGTATCAAGTTAAAAATCAATTCCATTCCCTGAAGCTGAGCAAAAACACCTCAACATTAGGTGGCATATGATCTATGGATGTGTTGCACAAACAGCACAGTCCAATCAGATATGCATGGGGGCAAAATGCATAAAAAATGCAATGTAAATAACAGTATCTAACATCAGAAGACTAAACAGTCTATATTTTTCTAAATGTATTTCTAGGCTTTATGTGCAGTGATGTCCACATCTGACTAAATCTAAGCAAATAACTGCCTCTGAATATGCCACACAGACTGCATCCAAGTGGACTAAAATGATGCTTCTGCTGTCTTAAATGATCCAGTCTTGAATCTAAATCCTTTATAATTTCTTCAAACTATTTTTATCAGCACCAACAGGTGAAGACACCTTTGATGTGCTGTCATGCATCTCAGATGTACATTTCTGCTACTGTGTTCTGCAGAGCAAGTAAAAGACGCCATGGTTTTCAAAAGGAATCAGGTTAAAAGTTAACAAGTTCCTTTGATATTTCACAGTTTCAAAATATGAAAGGGACAGATTGGGCACTTTGCATGGAAAGAACTTAGAAGAAACTCCCTTCGGGAAGTATGACAGCACGTAATGCCTCTTTTGAACAGAATTTCAGCTTCATTTCAATCCTTAAAGTCCTCTATTTTTTTTTTTTAGATTTGGTCTTTGATGCAAATGGAGTTCTACAGTAGTCATAGATTTTTGATGATGTTGAGGTCAGGAGAAAATGAAGGCTATATGGTAAAACCTTGAAGTGGAGCTTTTTTCTTTCAAGTTATGCATTCTTAAGGCGGTTTAAGATCTTTGACCTGTTTTATACCATGATCATGCAGGAACGGTTGATTATGACTGGCTGCCCTGGCAATAGATTTCTGGTGAAAATGATCATAATTTTCAATGAATGCACTGTATCAGACTAATCACTGGGCACCAGGTGCCTGTAAACCCATTAACATTAGAAATAATTGGAAAACATTTTGGATGTCCCACTGCACCTTCAATACCTCATCTTGTGATCACATGATGGTGTCTGTCATGCAAAAGCTGCAGGAAATACACAGCTTCTCTCCAGTTTATTTAACTTTAATAAACATCTCAAATCTAATTTGCATTCACTAATTGATTGCACCTTTACTCAAATTAGTTGTCCCACCCCTATGCTTGTCAGGATTTTCTGCACCCTCATCGTAAAGAATTACTCTCTTTCTACACTTTCTATAAAACGTCTTGAAGAAGTGTTAATATAACAAATAGATTTAGAAAATGAGAACAAAGTAAGGAAAAACCACTGCTGAGGTGCAACAAAAGAGGTATTTGTCCAGCTCACCTCTCTGAAAAGATGAGGGAATAATAAAGGAATCACGACTGACAACAGCATCTAAACACAACTTGCCTTACCGCTGTCACACTTTGTTCTCGTTTAGCTGTCTCTATGACAACTGGCTGCTTTGCAAGACCTTTATATTGACTACAAAGTCAAGCCGACATAAAGGGAAAACAGATGATGAACACAGAGACATATACGACATGATAGCAAAATATAGAATACAAAAATGAAAAACCTGAGATGAAATTCTGCTTTAGTGAAATATGCTGGCCAAACACTTCCCCCACAAGCCTCACACTTGACAAATTGATCCACTCTTGTCTCTCTAGAATGTGTTTGGCAAGCAAAGGAAACAAATCATCTGTGAGCTGAACCACCGGCCGCCCTGCTGGTTTGAGCTCCACTTCCCTACGTGATCACTGCACCAGCCAGGCAGTAAGCCTAAAGCTGGGAGTCCACAGGTTTACGCCGATGCTCACGACCTCATAAGCAGATATTGAAGAGCGCTTTTATCCTTAGTACCTACTTTTTTATTTCTCTCTGCTCCTCCTGGCTCCCAGTCCGAGGTTTGATCCACTTACTAGCTAGCTGGCAACCTCTTCAAAAATGATTGGCGCCTCAGCCATAATGCCTCAAACTCATTACACCCACGGTGATTTAAAAAAAGTGGTGATAAAAGAACTCATACAAGGTTGAGGTTAATTATATGATGTCATTAAATTACATTACTGCCCCAGTTCAGGCCTGATCCTCCTCCACAGTTGGCTAACAGGGGCAGCATCTGACCTGTAATTTCTGCACTTACACAGCAGAAACATTAAGAAAAAATGCATTTGTTCTATCTAATTGTGGCATTATCAGAGCCAGACGTTTTCTTTCAAGAGCTAACCTCCAGGTATGGCTGCCAATTAAACAGAAAGCTTATTTTGAGTTTCCTGACAACTTGTCAACTTATAAAATAAATAATGAAGAAAATTGCTTTTAATTTCCCTCAAGAGCAGAGTATATTTGAAATCTGATCATAGTTTAGACTGTTGCATTACTGAAAGCGGATTGTTTTTTTCAACGTTGCACTGTGAATTCACCAATCTTTCCTAATGCTTTCAAATGCAATAATTACTTCTGTAAAAGCAGTTATTTCCATTTACTGACCTGTAACAGCAGCAAACATAATCCATCAGCATCTATAGGGGCCTCTGTGTCCGAATTCAACTCGGTTTACTGTTTTAAACTCCACTTCACTTTAGACTGATGAACTTCCAGGAAGATTAATAGGTTGTCAAACTGTGCCCCTCTGATCCCAGGGCCAAGGCCTTGATAGATGAGATGTACACCTGGAGAAGGGTTAGCGTCTGCGTTGATACACATCAACATCTATTCACTCTGACAAGTTCAAAAGGGTTCTTTTATGAATTGTTGCTGCTTCAAGGCTCAAGATTTCAAGGATTTTTTATTTTTTAAATCAAGCAACAAATGGAACCATTAGAGAGTTATCACGCTTCAGGTATTGCTATAGAAACCTGTTTCAATGAAATAGAAAATAGCTGACTGCTGGCTGATAAATACTTTGCATCACATATTATTGTTGAAAAGTGCCAATCAATTCAGTCAATGCACCAGTTCCTGCAAAAGCTAACTACCCGGTGTGAATTTTCACTGTCTGAGGTTTCACATTCATCAAAATAATTAATATCTTTCTATTGTACATAAAAAAAAAGTTCACTGAACATTAAAAAAATGTTCAGTGTTTTAAAAACTAGGAACACCCAGTGATGAGATATCTTGAAGAACGGCCTTTAGCGCCTGTATGATGTTATCGATCGCTCACATTGTTCTATTGTTGAGGTATTTAAGTTAATCATTCTAACAATGTTGCTTCAGTTCATTAAAGTTTGCAGGTATTTAATACTGTACTTGACCCCCACAGTCCCACCAAAGCATTTCAATCAGGCTGATGTCTTGACTTTGACTGGCTCATTACAGCACCTTGACTCTTTCCTTTGTCAGCTAATCTGTTGTTATTTTACATTGTATTTACAAATGATTTTTGTTGCGAAACCCAACTTTGAGCTAGCTTTAGCTTCCGATATGTTACTCTAGCATACGATTCCTCTGACTTTTCATGCTTGACTCAACGACTTTAAAGTATCCAGGTCCTGTGGCAGCAAAACAAGTCTAAATCATTCCATCACCGTGCTAGACAACTGGCATACGGTGTTTGTGCTAATGTGCTGCATTTGGTTTACACCGAACATGGTGGGGTGCATTATGACCAAACACCTTGCCTTTGGTCTCATAATATGGAAAGGAAATTAGAATCTCACTGCTTATTCGGGTGCAACTTTGCAGACGTAAGCTGTGCTGCCAAGTTCGTTTTAGGCCGAGGAGGCTTTGTCCTTGCAACAATTCCAAACTTGCTATAGCCTACTCGTTCAGTCTTTCTAATTGACCAGTCATGAACTTTTACATTTTTTCACACAAACCCATATCACCCATAACCCTCCCATCATGCCCTGTGGGAAATACCAATCTAAGAAGATACTGTTACACTTAAACACAACGATATCCTGCACTGCAACACTGCATCAATACTGTACCAAAAAGCCCTGCACAAACATTGCTACATCCACAAATGACAACTGCAAACAACAACCGCGGCCAACCCCCACACCACCCTCCAAACCAGGACCACCAGCCAGCAAAGATTTACAGCTGTAGTCTACAATGTTTTTTTCCAGAGCCAGAGAAAGCCAGAATTTTAAAAAAACAACACAGCCAAGAAAGTCCCTGTCCTTCCTGCAGAGCTCCTTCCAAAGCCACGCCCCTAGAACGTCAGCACGCACACTGCCTGAATCAGCTGGAGGAGCAGCTGGCAGCGTGAGCCAGCATTGTCAGACTCATAACAAGCTATTTATGTAACAACTCACATCATAGAAGTATAAATAAATGCCTACCTGCTCAACAAAAAGTCTGCTGTGTCAGTGTCGGTTTTTAGGCCCAAATCCACCTGAAGCTTCTGCCAAGTCAATGGTTGACCCAATACTGATTCTACTCCGCCATTGTTTGCATCTCTTCTTCGTCTCTGCCCTTTCCTCTGCAGACTTTTTCTTTCTTCCGACCTCTGCTCTAGGAACAAGCAGGAGCTGCTTGCTGCTGTCCGCTTGTTTCTTCTCCATTCTGAGATTTTTGCTCAGCTAATGCTACTTAGCTAGCTACCATAGACTGTATGCTACTTGCCGCTGATACCGCAGGAGGGGGCGGAGTGGGCAGAGATGTAATCTCTCAATTTCAAGTGGAGTCAGGGGATTTGATGAGAGAAGTTGGCCAATGTAAGCTGTTCGGCGGGACAGCTTACATTGGTCAACTTCTCTGCAGCCGTGCACCCAATAAAGTGATTTAATTTTTGTCATTCTTTTTGTTCTTCATATTGTTAGGATTGAACTGTAGGACCATAACCAGCATCTAAACGTGGTTATTAGTAATGAAAAATCTTTGAAATCGTAGACCGTAGCTTAAAAGTCAAAATGTTCCCATCATGACCTCTAATCTAGGCAAAAAAAAAGCGTCATTAATACTTCTCTCGAGTGCTAACAAATATATTTGCTGCTATTTCTGTACAGGTGAATCAAATACAATAAAGACGGTCATGAAAATGTATTTCAATCCTCTCAAATATCTTAATCAAACAATCATGTGTGTGTAATTGTGATGGCCATGATGTGATTAACTGATTTAGACATGGATAATTTGTTTTTAATAAAAAAAAACTTCCCATAAATTTGTAAAATAACAAAAACATTTGATACATATTTTTCACCTTCTCCATTCTCTACTCACCACATGGGAAAAAAACTTCACATGAATCACAAGTTAAAGCATAATTCAAGGATTACAGTCTATAAATAAACTGCTGGGGGGGGTAGACTGATTAACACAAAACCCAGATTTGTGACCTGAGCACGGGGGGTAAGAGCTGTAACCAAGAACACATGTAAGTGGCTATGAAAGAAATCAAATCCGTTGTAAATGCAATACTCATTGTAGTATGAGTATTTTTCAAGTTTGTTCTGTGTTAACCAAGATTTTTCTTCAAATGGGATTCCTGACATGCATGACTGACTGAAAGCTAAATAACAGCAATAAATCAGCGGAGTGAAGGAAAGTGACGGCATGATTGCAAAGCGGTCCAAAGTCCTGCTGATAAAAGCCAACAGCGACATTGATAAGGGATAAGAAAAAAGAAAAAAAAAACTCTGTACACATGCTTCATTCACAGATCCTGATGACCTGACAATACAAGATAGAATCATTACTCCTCCCCTGACACCAAACAAGCCATTGAAAAAGACTCACCATGCTGTATGTGGGTGACTCCCTTTTTCCTAGATGCTGTCCCATGCTGCTGTCAGAGACTGTAAGAAACACAGAGAGGGAGTTTTCACCAGGGGAGAACTGTAAACAGCATATTACGAGGAGATTACAAGTGGGGCCACCTCCTCAGCCGGTGTCTGAAGCTGCAGTATAACACATGGCAATAACAAAGCGTTACAATTTCTGACTTTACTAGGAACATCACTAATAAATTACTGACAGCAAGACACTGATTAATGCAATGAGGCCTTAAGGTGTTTGGATTTGAATTGGATTGCCTGAGATATTTGGTCTGGCGGAAATAAAGGCGAGGTAAATTCAATGTTAGTCAATATCAAAAATTCTGTCCCATCTCTATTTCGATTCGATTCAGGGGCTACGAATCAAAAAGAGATAATA
Organism: Atherina boyeri; assembly: GCA_029874935.1. Lineage (NCBI taxonomy): Eukaryota > Metazoa > Chordata > Actinopteri > Atheriniformes > Atherinidae > Atherina > Atherina boyeri. Next base: position 6,186 of record JAPMNP010634129.1, read on the forward strand.
TGACACACTGATTAAACACGATCACTTCCATTCATATCAAATCATAAAATAGCTACTCAAAACATAATTTAATTCCTGAGCTTGATCCGACATTTAAATGAGAAAAACAATCTGTTCTTTTCACAAAAATAGACTGCTGCACTGCATTCTGTATGTTGATCTGTAAGATGTTTGCATCATGTTAAAAGAAAGAATACATTTTTAGACAATACAGTGTTGATATTGATACAATAAGCAAAGCACTGTTGACATCCTGGGAGAACAGGTGGAGGTGGTGGTGTAATATAAAGACCTGGGAGCTCAGCAGGACAACAGACTAGAGTGGAAATGCAACGCAGAGGGACAGAACAGACTCTACCTCTAGAGGAAGTCAAGATTCTACAATGTTTGCCCAGATGTTTTGTGTCTTTTCTAAGTCTGTTGTGGAAAGTGCAATCTGCTTTGCAACTATCTGTTGGGGCCTCAGCATCAGAGACATTAAGAAATTGATCAACTTGTTGCAGGGTATAACTCTGGAGCCGCTGTCTGACTGTACAAAGAGGAATGCTGAACAAGCTGCTGAATATGATGGACAACTCTTGACACCCTCGACACAACACAATGAGGAAACAACAGTGTGTTCAGAGAGAGGCTTCTTCAAGCATGCCACAAGTCTCTTAAAAACGATAAATCAATATCTTGATTGTTCAATATCTTTCTTTGGATCAATGCTATTGGCTCATTGAATCAATGTATAGATGAAGATCAACGTACAGTAACAGCCTTAATATCTGTCACACATTATCATGTTGGTTTGAACATGAATCCAAACAAACTTATTCATTTTCTTTAAAAAAAGTGCAATATAAATAATACTTAACTACAGGGGTGGCCCGGAATAGTCGATGATTCGATTAGAGGACTGTGAATCGTTGCAAAATGAGGTTAGGAAACAATGATCATACCATTCTGTCAACAGGAGGGTGTTTATCATACAGAGTATTTATTTGTGGGGCGGCTGTAGCTCAGATAGAAGAGCTGTTGTCTATCAACAAGGGTTGATAGGATGGTGGTTCGATTCCAGGCTACATCCTGAAGTGTCCTTGGGCAAGACACTGAACCCTACACTGCCTCCCGATGTGCCTATCAGGGTGTGAATGTGTGTGTGAATGGGTGAATGTGATATGCGCTTTAGATAAAAGTGCTATATAAATACAGTCCATTTACTATTTGTTCTTCAGACAATATGTGATGAAGCATATAAGCACCCTTTAAAAAATTCTGTTTAATATCGGAATCAATGTGTGCACTTAATCAGTATCCTTATTACCCATGAATAAATCACCTAGTTCTACTACAGTTGTAGGAGCCAATCAAGCTGAAGTGAGCATGGTACAGGACCTCCAGAGCAGCATTTTGCCAGTGATTTCAACTTTACAGCAACTTATTCGCTCATAATGTCACTTAAAAAACTTCAAAAGTGTAAAAGCATTGTGAAAAAGTAAAGGTTGACCCGGGCTGCAAATGGAATACATTGCATCCCCTCCGCCATCCGAGAGCATATTGTCCAAGGTAAATTTATTGTCAACAAAGCAAGGAGATCACTTCTCCCGTCCAATGTGAACAAGTTGGTTTTCCTAGAGCAAAACTTCAATCGAGTCAGATTGCAACAGATTGAGTAAAACACGGCCGTTTCTATATGGCAGCATTTTTATTTGGTCGGGTCAAATTTTATTTTGGGACATTATATAAAAGTCTGAGAGACTGTTCCAGTTACCGTTTCTCCATCACAGACTCAGTGCATTTATATAGTTGTATATATTTATTATTATTACTTATCATTATTATTTTTCTTTAATCTACATGTTGTGGAGTTGAGAGAAACGTAATTTCGGCGGTGTCTTAAGCCCTTTTAATTTCCTTTCCCGACTTTAAATTGTTAAGCCAAAAAACAAACAAAGAAAAGATTAAAAAAAGTTAACGCCTGTTTTTTTCTTTTGTACAATAAGATATTGACCTTCTATGTCTTAAACAAGCATGTATTGTGATAAGTTCAGTCACGGGGTTGCAGACTTTTCAAACAGCTTATTGAAGGGGAGAAGAAAAAAAGATTGATGGAAACTGTCCTAGTATTGTTATCTTATCTTATGCAAAGTTAAGAATTAAATTTACTTGATGGGGTGTTTTTAGCTCTTTTCTCTGGAGCGGAAGAAGATGCAGATAACATTATAATGAGGGGAAAACATCATGATTCGACGATGAAAGGCATGATCTGGCGAATCAGATTCGACTATGAACATTCTTAGCCGGGGACACCCCTACTTAACTATATAATTCATCTTGTTTTGGTGCACTGAAACTTTGGCTTGTGCACACACTCAAATGAATGTGGATCAATTTCACCTTTCTCTATTCATTTGAGCACTGTGTAATGTATTGCTCTATGGTGTTGCCACGGCTGGGGTGCACAGCCTGAAGTCAATTAGCAGCTGCCTCATTCGAATCATCTTTGATTCTCGTACGGTCTCTCAACTGACTTATCCTTTTGCTGTGGGGCACCACAGATTAGTCACATCCTAATCATTATGTGCTGCTCTGCCATCTGACTAAAGGCGGTCTGGTCATGTGGTAAATTAGAAAAAAAGAAAAAAAAAGTATCTTTGTCTTATAAAATGTGTCTTAGTTACCAGCTCTGATTAAGATGCATGATGATAGCCCGGTGAATCATGAAGCGTTAAAAGGTGAGATGGTGTTGGTGTTTTCATGTCACGATGACTACTAAACTAAAATCTCCTACAGGGAAAGAAGAGCAGAGAAAGTCCAACTTTCTGCATCTTAGAGGGTGGATAAAATGTCTTAAGTTCAAAAGCACACAGTGCATGAAACCAACCATGACTTGATGGACTCATACTAATGCAAGAAATAAAAGATTCCAGCTAAAGTAATAAATACATGCAGACAGTTGCTTGCGTTCAAAGTTGCAAGTGAAAAAAGGCATATAACAAAAAAGACACTGAAGGGGTGAACGCTGCATCAACTTAAATCACTGCATGCACCCACTATTTCTGGGAATATCATTTTTTTCCCCCTCAAGGACCAGTCGCCCTTACTTTCAAATAATCACAGCATGCTTTTTTGGCTTTCGGGAGAGTTCAGAAGACAACAGAAAAAGCTTTCATCATGTCTGAGAGACTGTTCCAGTTACTATGCCTTTCTTCATTTCAAGCATGGTAGGATATGCCGTTAGAAATCTTAAAGCTGCATCATATTATGCAGTAAAAATTATTAAAAATGTGGCTTCTTGATGGTCTATTGATATTACAAACTAATGCTGGAACCGGCTTCTGACAAGCAATTAATAAAAAATGCAACTTTTTATCTTTCATTTGTGGGACTTAGTAATTAATTACATATATATTAAAAATACACATATATTCATAGAAAAAACCCAAGCTAATAGAAAACACACACATCACACCTTGTTTTTCTGATGCAACAGTCAGTGAGGCTAATTAAACAAGACTCCATGTTGATGCAGTGATCAAAGAAAACCCACTGAGAGAAGCACCGGCAGCACCATCACTGTGTTTCAGGCTCTCAGGATGAACAAGTACGATTAAAATGCAATCAGATGGCAAAGTTTGAGATTTTTTAATAAAAGCTGCATACCTAAAGTTAAACAATCCTGCACTCAAAGTAGAACAATTTGCAACTGAACTACTAAAAGAAAAGAAACACTCGCAGGAACTGAAAACACAAATTCTCCAAATGAAAAATCTGTCAAATAATGAACTATGACAGTGTCATTCAGCTCACATTAAAATCTGTACATTAGATTTTCTTTTTACTTGCATTTATATATTTGTGAACATGCTTTAAACACCCATCATCACCATCTAAAACTGTGATGGTGAGCATCATCCATTAGTTTAAATAGTTACACAAGCAGCACCACTGACACTCATTTGTGGTTCATTTCCCTTTTCACACTGCCTGGTAAAGGTAGGACTGATGCATCTTCATCACTGATGCATTCGCTGGATTCAAATCCATGCATCACTTATACGCCTATAAAGCCGAGCATATGTTAGCTTTTAATTATACATGTTTGTCATGGCTGCTTCGCATAATCTACATCTGTTTCAACCGTGTTTTGTATATGCCCTCAGAAATTGATGCTACGCAAGCTACAATATGGGAGTAATCAGTAGGGGGCTGTACAGGGACCAATTTGACTGAACGTAAGGTCACAGCATCAACAGCGGTGAAAGTGGTGAAAAGTTTCAAAGATAGGCCATGTCATTATTGGTTTATGGGTCTTACCATCTATGAACCCACTACTGTTGTCTTTTTCTGCTGTGATCTCAACATAAACCAAATGATGATCCTTTTCTATTGTCACCATGCTTAGTTTTTTGTTTATCCATTATCTATACCGCTTTATCCAATTCAGGGTCATGGGGGGCTGGAGCCTATCCCAGCTATTAGCAGGCAAGAGGCATTCTACACCCTGGACGGGTCACCAGTCTGTCGCAGGGCCAACACATACAGCATACAGTAGAGACAAACAACCATTTACGCTCACACTCACTCCTAGGGACAATTTAGAGTTACCAAGTAACCTAACATGTATGTTTTTGGACATTGAGAGGAAACTGGAGCACCTGGAGAGAACCCTACGCATACACGGGGAGAACATGCAAACAGAAGGGTCACTGATTTAACCCCTCCCCAGCCGAGGCTCGAACCAGCAACCTTCTTGTTGTGAGGCTGCGGTGTTAACCACCACACAACCACGCAGCCCGTGTTTTGTTTACATCCTACAAATTCAGGAACTTTGTCTGAACTGAGTTCTCTAATGTAGCTCCTAGTGGAACCCTCCAGTAACAAGTGTAGCACACGAGCAAGCATGGAACCAATTTCATTCCCAACGGGGCCGGTTGCCTATGTGACAACAGAGGAATAAACAGAGCTAACTTGGTATGTGTGTTTTAAGGGGGAGGTCCTGCTGATCTAGCAGACCAACAATGCTGCTGTCATTGATTTTTGCAACAACAACCAACCTGGACAACCCTCAGGTACATGGAGGTATTCAAACTCCTCCACCATGTTAAGGTGGCAATTCACAGAGGGGACTGTTGGATAGGGGCTTCATCAGGACTACAGGGTTCTGATCTGGACTTATGTGGGGAAGAGAGAGCTGAGCCGAAGGGCAAAACTCTCAATTTACGGGTTTATCTTGTGTCAAACCCTCACTTAATGATCATGAGATCAGGGTAGTGACTAAAAGGATGAGATAATAGAAACAAGTGGTCGAAATGAGTTTCCTTTGAGGGGGCTGGGCTCAGCTTGAGGGACAGGGTGAGGTACTCACACATCTGAGGGGAGCTTAAAGTAAAGCCACTGCTCATCTGTAGGGATAAGGGAAGGAGTCAGCTGAGTGGTTTGGGCATCTGATTAAGGTGCCTCCTGGTCACCTCTTTTTAGGGATGCAACGGGACTACCTTTGCGGTTTTGCATAGATTTTGTGCTGGGCCTTTATTCAATGCTTTACAGGCCACTGAGTGTGTGTGCCTCTCCAAGCGAAAGCTTGCCCCTTCAAGCAAATGTCCAATGTTGTGCCCTCTCCTGCTCACTCCTCTCACTGGGGCTTGGTTGTGGTTCCAGTGTTGCCAACTAAGCGACTTGTCACTATATTGAGTGAGTTTTCAGACCTCTCTAGCGACTGTTTTTTTTTCTAAAGTGACAAACGGCCCCTCTCTCATCCAAAAGCACAGGCAGGAGGCTTGCTCGCACTGTATTAGTTCCATCTTCAGAGCAAATGTTCACCTTTCCTCCATAATCAGATTGAAAATAAAATGCACAAAGCTGCCACTGGCTGACCTGCCCAGGCTTACTGTCATGGGTTAATGCCTATTTTTGAAGAGTGTAAACAAAAACATTAAAGTTCTGTAACATGTTAATACTTTATTAAAAAATAAAATTAGACTAAACCAAAATTAAAGAACCACGGCAAAAAAAATTGAGGTACGGACCTTAGCATGGGCTACCTGTACCTTTGAACGCCTACCTCCTTTTGGAGGTTTCCTGGGCATATCCTTTGGCCTGGTAACACCTTGGCCTCCCCCAGGAGGAGCTGGAGAGTCACTCGCACTACAAGACAGATGACTTGTAATGCGTGACCTCCTGTCGCAGATGAAGAATGAAACCAACAGGACTTCAAAACTCGCCATGAGAGGAACACGCAGTTTGAACAATGCAGTGATTGGATGATACTTGAAACTGTAAAGCGTGAACTTTGCTTGAGGTAAACAGTCTGCAGTACTGCACTGCGACAGACAGGTCTTGCTCCCTCTATACAGACACACATTTCTCTGCTCTCATTCCTCTGTTTAGTCAGCGGCACAGAAAAGCAAAGTTCGTCATCACCAATTAGATGAAGCATTTAAAGCTGTCTCCTACGCGGGCACATTTGGTTTTGTTAGTCCTGCATGGATTAATTTAAGTAAATCTAAATGTGCATTTTATGATTATATCTTTGGAAGTATTGATCAACATTGTAACTGATATGAAATCTAAATATACTGTATTAATTACATACATGTCTATATATATCTTTGTCTGTAATATATATAATAATACTATTGTTGATCCCCTGAGAGACAGACAAGGCTTAAACAAGGTGAATTAATCATTTTTTTTAAAAAGAAATAGAAAAAAATAGACAATGGGGCAAAATAATCAGTCAGAATATGTGTGTACATCCATTGATGCTATAGAAACAAATAGACAACGGACCTGCTGAACTGTCTCTTGAAGGGCCTGTCAGTGAGGTAAACGATGTGACAGCTACAGTCATATCCTAGTTGTCTCTGAGATGAATGACCAGATGTATCCATGAATCTTAAGTCTGCATATCTGTAGTGTTACACATTTGAAGGCTGCATGAGCATGGAAATAAAGACACACTGTAGCTTCTAGCTGAAGCAGCATTAATCAGGGCAACTTTGTCTTTGACAGGGAAAAGTAATTATCACTTCTACTCCACCTTACTACTGTATGTATGTACATTGCCTTGCCACATTTCAGGCTTCAAACACAAAGCTATAAAACTGTAATTTTTTGAGACTGAGACAGAGATTTGTCTTCCAACAAGACAATAATCCAAAGCATAAAGCAAAATCTACAATGGAGTGGTTCACAAATAAACATATCCAGGTGTTAGAATGGCCAAGTCAAAG
>JAPMNP010634138.1:0-11667 GCA_029874935.1 Atherina boyeri
TTAGGCTGCCTTTTAGTGACTGCCATTGTTTCATAATGATTTTAAATGCAGAAATACTCAAAAATGCCATTTTAATTTTCTAAAGATATGTCCTCTAGCTTTGAAAAAAATGCCACAAGAACATGTTAACAACACGGAAAACATGATTTTCATCGGAGTGGGTCTTTAAGTCTTAAAAGCAATTATCAACTGCAGCATGCCACCATAGGAGCATGAAATGAGCATAAATTCACTTCAGGTTCTTGCCTCAGCTGATGGTAAGCAATGCAACTGGTCCATTCTACTAGCCTACACAGCAGCTAGCATCATTAAAGCTTCTGCTCCATTCTGCTTTCTAGTATAGAATAATCAACTGTTTTTCTCAGAGCTATTCCTTCCCCAGGGAGTGATGTACCCTGTTACTAGCCCACTTGCAGAAGAGAAAAGGGAATATGGATGTGCTATTAATGACCTAAAAGGTTTATTTATTGGATGAATCCCTGATGTTTAAAAGTCATCTCAAAAATGGAAAACATTCTCATTGAAGTTTACAGTTTAACCCCAGGAGAGCATTCAGTGTTGTATCTGATAATGAAATTTTAAGCTGTATTTAATTTTGTTTTATTTTTTGCAGTGGATTAGAATATTAGATTTCTGCAGATCAGTTGTCATCTTGGTGCATTTACTCCCTACTTAAGTGTGGTTGCCAAGGAGTTGAGACCTTTTTGTAAATCTTTTTTTTCTTTTTTTAAATGAAATGACTATACTGTATTTATCATTACCACCCCGTTGGCATTACAATACCTTGAAAGGAACCATTTATTCATGGATAATGTTGAAGAACATGAGCTCCCCAGCTACTGTGAGTGAAGTGAATAAGTTCTTAGCAGCAGTTCAGGTCAGTGGTTCCATTACATTTTCTTTCTTTTTCTTTTTTTTCCCCTTTGGCTGCCCTTTGCTGAAAGAATGATGTTGGTTCAAATAATAGAAGAATAATGGACAACCTCTGTATGACTTCCTGCTATACATTTTAATACCTTACTCCAGCCTTCAACACCTAGTCTGCATTATTGAAAAGATTCATAAATTGACAGATAATGTGAATTTGGAGGATTTTGATAGACCTGTGTTACAGTTGTGTTGTATTATCGTATTAGATTAACACCATTCACTTACAGAGAAAGTGTTAAAGGTCAAATGCAAGCTAATTAATAACTAGAAAAGAGTACATTTTTTCTTAAACTGGCAAGTTATTCCTTATTCCTCAGATAGATAGATAGATAGATAGATAGATAGATAGATAGATACTTTATTGATCAGACAGCTTAAATACACAATTTCTTCAGCATTATTAGCTAATTAATTTGGCACAGTCATCATATCTGTAACATGTAAACAGTTTGTACACCCTTGTAAGCAGATGATGCTGTATGAATGTTGCATTATGATCAAGAACATGGTGATGTTGAATCTTCACATAGAATACATTACACGGTCCATTCTCTTGACCATGGCCATCTGAAGTTTTACACCAAAACATCTTTTTCACTTTTACACTAAATATTTGTTAGAATTTGATTATATTTGGGGGCACCTTATGTATATACTTTTGTGTGTGTATGTTATGAGGCCTTCGTGAGCCCCAGTTTGAAATTATGCAGAGCGGGTTTTCAAACTGGTAGACTTTCACCTTCAGGCTGACCGGCTCTCTGCCTCTCTCTGCTTCCTTTCTCATCAAGATTCTGCTTAGATGTGACCCTTTGTTTGCTACAGATGTGCAGTGTGACTTAAACACTCTAAGTTCAAGTGATGGCGTTGGAATAACAATGTTCTCACCAAGGGTAGTGCAGCATTTAGGTACAGATTTTGTATTTATCACCTTAGGTCAGAGAGTTTCTCTGATGCGGTGCCTTGTTCTATTGTTTGTGCTCCTCTGTGAGATTAGAGTTTAATAATACCTTAAATCTAAGTTTAAAAGACAAACCAGATTTTACGGCTCACTACCCACCTTGGCTACCGTTTAATTGTTCTTTCTTTGTTTATTTACATTTTTCATGCTACAAATGTGTATTAATTGCTTTAGTTTCTATGTAATTTGTGCATCAGGGACCACAGATAGGCTATTGGTGCTTGTTTCTATCAAAAGATTAGCAGACATCTGTTAACCTTTTTTATACAGTGAAGAATGTGTTATTGTCATGGAAAATGTTAAGTTGCTATTTTTATCAGTTACAATTTTCTTGTAGCAATATATATATATATATATATTTTTTTTTTTTATTTAAACATTTTAATCAAGGTTTGTTGAATGTGAGCGAGTTTAGTGATGATTCAGTACAGTTGCTTTGACAACTATGTCAGCTACTTTTTTTTCTGTCCAAATAACAGACAATTAAGCTGGTGGCAAAATCTGTATGAATATATATAAAAGATACATTTAAAAATGTATTATGATTATTGAAATGATTATTAAAGTAAAAGGTATGTAACCCATTTGGGTTACATAAAATGAAGGACCAAAGCAGTATTACAAGTGATTGGCTAATTGACATATTTAGAGAGGGAATTAAAGGACTAATCCTGGACCTTGATAATCAAAATGTTTAAGTTCAGAATATGGATGCACCACAGATTTTGTGCACTTTTGCCCAAAATGTAAATATCATCACTGTAATATATGATATTTAATTACCTGTCTTATCTACACTTCTCATGACATAAATCCAATTAGAAACATACAACTTATGTATAGTCATATAGGTTTGACAACAATTACCAATAAAATTTTCTTTCTGTTCATTTAGTGTCTTTTCCTATTAACTATTTAGTATTTAGCACCATTTTGTGTGTGATATATCCAAACTGGATCAAAACACTGTTCAGCTTTGACAGCATTAAGTTTATAGTAATTTTGTGTGTATTTTTCTCTCCTGCAGCAAACCTGAAGGAGCTGATCTCTCAAACCATAACTAGCTGGGCTCAGGAGTCTCAAATCCAGGACGCAGAGCTGGTCAGAGTGATGTTCAGCCTGCTGAGGAGGCAGTATGATGGCATCGGGGAACTGCTCCGGGCCATGAAGAAATCTTACACCATCAGTGCTGCATCCGTGCAGGATGCCATTAACCTGCTGGTCTCTCTGGGTCAGATCAGATCTCTGCTGTCAGTACGCATGGGCAAGGAAGAGGAGAAACTTATGATTGATGGACTTGGGTAAGAAAATATGTTGCATTTTCTTTATCTAAGTACAATAACTGGTAATGTGAATACATAATGATCCCATATTTTGTACATTTGCGCAATATGTAATGTTATATTTCCAGAATGGGGCAATAACTCCAGGGTGAAGTATGCATTACTGCTTCAGGTTATTGAATTATGCCATACTGTGACCTTTTACATGTGACTTGTTTGTTTTTTAGTGACATCATGAACAATAAAGTTTTCTACCAGCATCCCAATCTGATGAGAGTTTTGGGCATGCATGAAACTGTCATGGAGGTCATGGTCAATGTTTTGGGAGGAGACAAATCACAGGTAAGCATGACATCATTCAGACTATTTACCATGGTTCTTGAGACATGATCACATGAATCATTTAATCTATTCCTAGAGATTAATTTATTATCTTTTTAACCATTATGGACTTAATAAATCTAAATCCCAATTTAAAGTCCACATGGACATTTATTCTCTTTTTACTACAAAATAGTTTTTGGAAACTTTCACTGTTTTGTACTTTTTTGTGGCATTAAAAAGTCTGAAGAATTAGTCGTTCCCTTCCTTCAGAAGCTACCCTGAAAAGTATGGATGAAACATATAAGCCAAGTTTTCATTTTTTATTCACATTAAGAGGAAACAGTAACTAAAAATAAATTGAAACAACTTACACGAAGGAGAAAAGAAATTAGAGACTGGAGTTTTCTGCTTGTTTCCAATTAGACTTTATTACAGGCTCTAGGCCCAATAACAGGACATACAACATATAAAAACCTTTACACAAACATATAAAATAAACCCTTTTTCACAAGAGTCTTAAAAGACACTCATACCAATGCTTCCATAGATGTGATTGAGATAGATGATAGATGATGATAGATAGATGTGACACATGGGACTTGTGAGCCTTACTAGGCTAAGTTAACAGAAATCTTTGTAAATCACATCTTACCTGGCAACGATTAAGATGCTGTGATCCACCATCTATTTCCAGTCCAAGTCAACATGCAAATTCAATATGCTATCTAGTTTATTTACCTCTTTGGACATGAGTCGCTTCTGACTAGCTTTTGATGCAACGCCTTTACAAGTGTGGTTTTTGGCACAGCTTATACAAAGACTGAATATCTGCCCTGCATTTTCTGTTAATTGACTTAGTCAACCATCTGCCCAAAGTCAGATAAATTATTTTGTTTGTTAAAAAACAAGGAATATCATTAGAAACAACAAAAGCTGAAGAACAGACACAAGCTCTTTTTTTTTACTGTAAAATTCTGAACACTTACAGTATAAGGACCTATACTGATCTCAGAAAAACGAATTGTATCCTTCGAGGTTAAAGTGAGCCAAGAGCAACAACCTAATACCCAGAAAACCACAAGGGCTCAAAAAGAGCAAACCAGGCATGGGAAGGCATGAGAGGTCTAACAGTGCTGACAGAAGCTGGGAGAAACTGTGGGAATTTAATGTGACGGCCAGAGCCAAACAAGAATTCAGCCTCATGCAGTCAGACCTCAGGGAGACTTTAAGCCTCTCATGACTGACTGACAGTCTGACCACAGGCTCAGACATAAATTCTAGCCTGCCACTTGATATGTACACTTACTGTGGCCATATAAAGTGGCAGCACTGCAGCTCATAAACGTATATCTGGTCGGTGACATCTCTGGTGTTGCCTTAATCCTTGGGTTATGGATTAATCTCGTTCTAAAATGGTATTAGAAATAACATTACGAGCAAAATATGTTTTACAGGGCATAACCAAACATCCAACTCAAAGAAACTCCTCACCAGATGCTGCACGTTTTAAAGGATTAAATTTGGCATTTGGCATATTTGTAAATTCACTGGTGTCTGATAAGGGAGATTTTTGTCTGTGGTGCACTTTTACAGATTGTAATTTGCTGAAAGATAGGTCAGGTTTTCTCTGCCTCGGGTATCTGTCTATCCTTCTGGTAATTTACTCACTTTTCTAGAGAGGAGAGAAATTACTCCTCTGATTTATGCGTTTGGACTGAATCCATAGTGGATCTTATAAAAATGAGGATGACATAGAAGTAATGAGATTAGATGGGAAAAGATTTCAAGGTGAAACCATTTTCTGATAGTTTTTTTCTTCTTTTTTTTTTTAGAATAAACAAAAAACAGATGTTATTGTCTCCAGTGAGTTTTTTTTAATCAGAACAATACTTTGCATATTTCGGATGTACAGTGTTCAAATAAAGGAAACACTGCTGTTTAATCTCCTCTGGCCTCAAGTTAACTCTTGTTTATTTTAGTGCAATCATTTTTGGGGAATATTTAATAGCCTCAGTGCATCTACACCATAGGTGACAAACTCTGGCCCGTGGGCCAAATTTGGCCCTCAGTTTAGTTATATTTGGCCCACAAGGTAATACCAAATGACCACTAGAGCTGGCCCACCAATATAGTACATCCACCACCATAATACTACAAGTCCCACAATGCACTGTTGGTGTGTCAATCATGGGCCAGCGAGCGCGTCCCTCATTCATTCTGCATCACCTGTGTCAACTTTCATCGACATTGGAAATTTAGGAAAAAAATAATTTACCCTGAAAAAAAAAACTGCATTTATTGTCATGAGATAAACAGATTTTTTTWAAAAAAAWTTTTTCATTTATTTGATAATTAATTTTGTGGTAAAGGCAATAACTAAGTTTTCAGTAAATATTGAACCAGTCCGGCCCTCGGCTTGCTCCAATTTTGAAATTTTGGCCGCTGTGTATCTGAGTTTGACACCGCTGATCTACACTTTTGCGTTCTTCCACAGGAGATAGCCTTCCCCAAGATGGTGGCCAGCTGTTGTCGTTTCCTCTGTTATTTCTGCCGTATTAGCCGCCAGAACCAGAAAGCCATGTTTGACCACCTGAGCTACCTCCTGGAGAACAGCAGCGTCGGGTTGGGTAAGTCATCATGCATTTGCCAAAAGAGTCAAATCTTCTAGCTTCTACCTACAACCAGCCTTCAGTTTTCCACTGCTTCTGACAGGCAGTTGTGAAATATAAAATGAATATGACCAGAAGAGAGGGACAACTCATAAAGCTAATATTTAGATATTCTTCTACAAGTATTTGCCACATTGTAGTGCATTAAAGTGCTCTTTTTGCAGCTCCCCAAAATGAAAAGAAATGTGCGTTTAAACCAGTATATCTAAAGTCAGTGAAGAAGAAATCAAAATGGCAGAATATCTGATTCAGACTGAAAGCATCAGAGAAGGATGTGAAGAATGAAAGAGAAGAAGAGAGGGGCAGCTGGAAGATACAGAACAGAGCTATTTCAACAAGCAGGACATGACTGATGAGTCTCTGAGCTCTGTCTGCTGGTCCTGCTGAAAACCAAAGCATCCACTTGTGAATGAGCACAGATTCACATGGTCTGACCCGTGTAGATGAAAGCAAACACACTAGTTTGTGTGCAAAACATGATACTTCTGGTGACAAATGTGGACTTGTCAGATTATAAAAAACATAATCTGGGAATTATCCCAAAGAAAAAAGATAATATTTACGGGGATGAGAAACATACCACTGGTTTCTCTTAGGGTATTTATTTATTTATTATTTTTTGTAATCAAACGTCCAACTTGGAGGACATGAAGGTACACCTTATACTCTTTCTGGGGTGCCTTGCTCACTGTTACTCAGCACTTTCTACAACTCTTCACCTCCATTGAGATTTCGAAGCTATACTTTTCTTTCATTAAAACATCAGTTGTATAATAAATTGAAGATTTCCTCATAAAGTAATGCGTCAATGTGGTTATCATTTTAGTAAATGTTTGTATGCATCTTAAAAATACCAAGAAGACAACAAAGAAACCAAGAAACCCATAACGCCTTAGTATAAAACATACATACAAACACTAGGCTATATCTGAAACAAACAAACATACTAAATAAGTCATAGGGACGCCTGGTTAATTAAAATCAACTAAAAACTACAATCCAAAAATACTGTCACTAACAAACTCACAAGAAGCCGAAGAACTTCTCACACTAACGGAGTAATTCTAGCTAGAGGTTTTAGAAATGAAATGGAAATGATAATCATGTTAAGATCATTTAACATTCAGAGGCACTGACTAATTTGCACATGTTTTATTGAAGATGAGGAGTAATATTGGGGCTTTAGGTAGGCCATTGGCTTATTGCTGGGAATGTGATGCTGAACAGTGTTCTGCTGAGTGGGCACGATTCGGGGAGGACGGTGCCGTTGCAAAGTGTTGCTTCAATGGAAGAACAGAAGAATAGTTATAAAACAGTTTTTCTCCTGCCGACTGGTTGTTTCTTCTCACCTTCTTTACAACGAACTCACCTCTTCACAAATTTCAAACCACTCCTCCACTTCCTCCTCCTCCTTCTCCTCATATTGCTCCTCCCGCTTCTCTTCATCCTGCTCTGCCTTTGTTGCGCTCACATGACCCATCCCTCTCAGTTCTCCCTCTTTCTCTCGGGTCGCTGGATGGAAGTAGGAGTTTGCTTTAAAGAGGAGGGAGAAAGAAGATTAGCAGGCTGAAGCCACATAGTATGATTTATAGATGAGAAATAAGAAAATGATGTGATAAAAGGGTATTTTGTTGTGTTCTTACCTGGGTAAAACCTGTCGCCTTCCTCTTGCTCACTCCTGTATGGTTCAGAGATCCTCCTGTTTTCAAAGTCCAACGTTGACTGGATTGCCATTAGTCTTGCCTTTTGATAAACATCCAGTCCTTCCAGCTTTTCTTCTAGCTCTTCAAGGGAAAGTTGACCATTCCGTTCCACATGATTATCTATTTCTTTATCTGGTAGGACTACAAGATCTTCAAAGTCATCCAGGATGTTCTGGATTGCCATCAGTCTTGCTTTTTGAGTATTGTCCAGTCCTCCCAATGGTTTTGCTAGTTTTTTAAGCGTACAACCATTCCACGTTACCTCCTTTACGTCGCCTTCTTTTTCTGGGACTGCAAGGGGTGTAAAGTCATCCAGGATGCTCTGGATTGACAGTCTTGCTTTTTGATGATAGTTCAGTCCTTCCAGCTTTTCTTCTTGTACTTTTAGGTGACGATCATTGCTCATCTCCTCCGCCATGTCACTTTCATCTACCAAGAACATAAAGTCCTCCAAGATGGTATGGATTCCCAATAATTTCACTTTTTGATAATATTCCAGTCCTTCGAGCTCTTTCTCTTCTTTAAGAGAAGTGCCATCCCAAATTGCGTTCTCCATGTCCCCACTTCCTACTTTATCTGGACGGACTGGAGTGTTTTCACGGTGGTCGAGGATTTTCTGGATTGCCATTAGTCTTGCTTTTTGATGATTGTCTAGCCTTTCCAATTCTTTTTCTAGGCCGGTTAGGGGAGGATTATTAATAGTCTCCTCCGTCACTTTATGTTTGACTACTTTATGTGGAAGGCCTGTAGAGTCTTCAAAGTAGTGCAGGATTTGCTGGATTGCAATCAGTCTTACTTTTAGATGCTTATCCAGTCCTTCAAACTCTTCTACATCTTCTTTTAGGCGAAGATCAATCAACATCTTCTCCACGTCACCTTCTACTACTTTACCTGGAAAGGCTGCAAGATGTTCAAAGTTGTCCAGGATTTTCTGGAATGACTTCAGTCTTGCTTTTTCATAATTGTTCAGTCCATTCAGCTCTTCTATTACAATTCTTTGTAGATAATCAATCCCGATCTCTTCCTCCATGTCTACCTTTTCTTCCTCTTGAAGAGCTACATCTACCTTTCCGACCTCATCTTTGTCCTCTTCAGCTTCACTTTCTTGGGACAACTCTGTTACTTCAGTGGTGCCACTGCTTTCCTCAAAACTTTTGAAGTAAGTTGCAGAGGCCTGGTATGAGATCTCTCTCAACATACTCGAACACCAAAGGCGAACCTTTGTGAGATGAACTTCAAAAGCAGCACGGCTGAAGTCTTTGAAAAGTCCAGCTGTCTTGATGGGGACAGGAAGTTTCTCCTCCTGTTGAGTGTAAAAGGGATAAAAAATAGATATTTTGATGTTGGTAAACCGCTAAATAGTGAATTTTCATTTCGATAACAAAAAAGGTCCTGGGAGAAGAGTGCATATTGAATTAAGTGGACATTTTTTTGCACCTAAATTCAATTGTGAAGATTTTTTTTTGTTTTTTAGTTTTTTCTTTCTTTTGTTTTTTTTTGTTTTTTTGTTTTTTTGGTATAATCTTCATGCTATATTTCTTTACAGTTACAGGTAAAAATGTACAACATATACAAAATATTTCTAAAGATTTTCTTCTATAGTTTACTGTAGTTTAGTAGTTTACCCTACCGTACTCTACTCCATTTTTGTTTGCATTTCCACTACCCGGGCCGTATTTGGCCTTTAACCCCATAGCCCCTCCTCCTATATAGCAGTGACGCCACATACAGAGCAACCACAACATGCATAAACACACACATCCGCTCTATAAGCTCCTATCAAATGTTCAAAAATGCCCTCCTTCAATATTTGGATATTGTATGCAACTGCTTTTGACTTTAATTACTATTATTATACATGCTTTGTATTTTGTATTCTGCATTTAATTATTTAATGTAATTTACGTAATTCTTAGCATCTTTAATTTTTACTATTATTACTTTATTTCATATTCTTATAATTGTAATGTCTGTATTCCTTGTTTGTAAAGAGCCCTGTGTGTGTGGTTGTGTGGATGTTTGTGTGTCTGTGTGTGTTAGGTGTGTTGTTTTGTTTATTTTCTATTTTTATTTTTACTTTTTCTTGTTTCTTTGCACAATGTCTGCATCGCTCCATCTGTTTTGTACTTTTGGTTTTATTGAGGACCCTCTTGAAAATGAGATGGTTGCATGTCAAGGGGCTTATCCTCTCAAATAAATAAATATCAAAAAAAATATCAACACACAGATAAAAACAATGGAGATTGCGAATGGAATGTTGTTCCTGGTGCTTGGTCTGTGGTTGTTTGCCACAGCTAGAAGAAAGGAAATCTCTCAAAAATGGCACATTTTCTATTGCTTTGGGGCCGTGGCTTGTTTACATTCACAGTCGCTCACCGATGACGATTGCCTCGGACCAATCAGTGGTTTAGATATTTCCACCTCATGTTTTAGAACCGGGCTACTTTTTCTTGGAACCCCGAGGGAGTAGGTACCAAAAAAATGGTAGCTTCCTGGTACTTTTTGTTGTGGAAACAACCGCTTTTGCAGGGTAGAGTAGAGTACACACTGGCTATGGAAAAGTGACTATAGTGTTCTACTGTGTCCAAATATAATGTATTTCTGTTTTATGTGGATATTTTCTCCTTTGCTCTAGTGGAGAGATAAGGAGAGTTGTTGTTGTATGCTGTGTTGAAAGTTGTGCAAACATGCAATGTTGGATGTGAAATTATTTGTGTTTTAACAGAAGTCAATCTTTACCTTTTGGAAGGAGCAGTCCAGGTCATCATCCTCCAAACAAACACCTGCTGTGTCTGTGTCTCTGCTGGGGGTCGCAGAATCTTGGAGGAAGTTGTTTTCATCCAGCTTTGAAACGCTGTCTGAAGTTGTTATTTTTGGCTCCATTAGCGTCTCAATAGTTTGTTGTTCTTAGCTTTTTGTTTGTAGACCAGACTGAAGAAAAACGTCTGTTGCCTTTAGGTGATGTCTGCTTGCTTGGTGCTACAGGAAAATGAACCAACTCTCAGAGAAATAAAACAGTGAATGGATTTTTTTCAAATTTAAACACAAACAAAAGTTTCAATACAAAACACAGATTTGGTTTGAATGAAAACAAAAAGGCTTTGGTCATGAGAATAGTTTTAATAAAAGTGAATGTCAATCACAGTTGGAAAAGCTCAGTAAGGATACAGAGTGGGGAATTTTATAGGAAATTTAAACCGACATGTCCTGTGTGACCAGGAGGAATAATTGCAGCACTAAACACCTGTTTACATTCATGATCACACTTATAGCCTCAAGATTTGCTGTTATGGACTGAATGGAGAATATCAAGATGTACGGATATGTTGTTAGACTGCTAATTGTTTTTTCATACTCAACAGTTTGCAGGTGACACTGTTTGTTTACATGCATGTTTTTTAGCTTCTGAAGCCATGCGGGGCTCCACTCCCCTGGATGTTGCAGCATCTTCAGTAATGGACAACAACAGCCTGGCTCTGGCTTTGGAGGAGCCTGATCTGGAGAAGGTTTGTCATTTTCACAGGACAATAAATCATACAATTATGAGAAAACAACACGCTGTACTTTTCCTTTTATAGGAAAAGGATTTTTTTAACTTGGACCTTATTTATAGCATGCAATACGTTTGTCTAGTCTATTGGGAGATAATTAGATAAATCGCACTGGCGTACAAATCCATTCAATTGAAGTGGGCGGGACAAGCATTTCAGCCTCTAAATAAGATATTATCTGCCACAAAATGCCTTTATTTCACCAGTGTTTAGTTATTAGTTGCTGTACTATCCCTCTGTGCCTTCAGA
>JAPMNP010634165.1:0-17807 GCA_029874935.1 Atherina boyeri
TTTTAAATTTTAATTTAGATATGTTAGTTTTTCTAAGGAAGAATCCATCCTAGGCCAGGGCCATGACTTAAGAGAGACTGAGATAACTTAACCTAGGGCTATAGCAGCAGGAAAGGATTGTTCTTGTTTGTGTTTTGCCAGTTAGGTCTTGTGTTTCTCTGTGTGCAACTGAAACAAAAATACATAAGTTGTAATTACGCAGAAATATTTTAACTTTTTTTATATCGTATCGTGACATATCGTTTCGTGACCCTGGCATATTGAGGTGCATCATATCGTTTAAGTGTATCGTCCCATCCCTAATTTTTTCACGCCTGTAACCCATGTTATGTTTTAAACCATTTAAAACCATTTATAATAGTTTAAAACAAATGCTGCTTTCGTCATTGGTAGTTTTGTTCAATAAAGTCCAGGCGCCTCATGTGTGCTTGTGTAGCTTTTATACTGAAAGATGGCAAACAACCAAAACTGGGAGAGTACGTACTCCCAAAAATTGACACAAATACAGATGTATGAATCTGTGTGTACACTTGTTCCTGTGCATCTTTCCTTGATACATCACAATACGCAATATATCATTAATACACCTTTTCAAACTTATAGTGTGTCTAAGATGGGCAGGCGGAGCTTCCCAGCATGCTCTGCTTGTGTTCAGTAGCTTAATTGAGTTTAAATGTGTTCAAATAAACTGAAATACAATTGTTTTGCAGATATAGTGTAGTCATTTGTGTTATTCTGTTTTAGGGCTTGTTTGGTTTGACTACTGATAAGTTTTTCTGTTAAGTGATGTAAAACCATTATTCAGAAAGTAACTAAAGGTTTGGCTGTCTTTAGTCTTCCGCGATGATTATTTATCAAGTAGAATGGTGTGAATAGCACACAATAGGACTACTTTGTAAGGTGATGCGATTTTATTATAATTGGTGATCTATTTTCCATTGATAATGCTATGATCTCTAAACATGGAGCTGTGAAATGGGACTCACTATTGATAATGATTTATCAAAACAAATACTGACTGCTGTGGGCCACAACCAACGCTGATGAACATGGAAAGGGGGGACCCTGCCAAAACTACTGCAATAAACCATTATAAAAATCACCTCTCCGTTACAAACAAATATAGCTGGATCGGAATGTCACACCACAGTCTATACTCTACATAAAGAAAAAAATGGTCTGACATTTGAGTTACTGTAAAAAGCAGGAGTGCTGCACATCAGTTGCAGCCACCGGTGGAGGTTCAGAGAAGACGGAGGCCTCAATCGTCAGAAAAATCTTCTGACTTCCTGAACACACCATCCACAGCTATGGGCCAAGAGGTGGACATGGATGGACGAGGTGATCATCTCAACTGCAGCTGCGCCATGGGAGGCGCACCGATCTGAGACACCTTGGACCTCAGCTGATCAGGACACCACTCTAACCGCGTACTAACCAACGCTGAGCTTGAATGTTGGGAAAATGATGAGGGAGTTATGAAATTAGTTATGATGGAAAAGGTTAGTGTTGAAATGGTTTAGTATATAGTATAAAGGAGAATATTAATACCGTGTAGCCTGTCAATGTCAAATAAGTGGGGTAAGACTATTCTTAGGGCAGGTTGAAAACTTTTATGGCGGTCCACAAAGATTCACATAAGGTTTTTTGTACATCCCAATGTGTGCGTGACTCATGGCATACGGCATGGCATTTGCTAATTTACACTATTCACTGTATATCTATTACTATTACTTAGGAGAAATTAACAAAAACATTTGGAACAGAGTGTACATTACAGCCTGATAATGTGGGGTTAGCTTAAAGCTAAAACACAACAGCAGATTTATCTTTCTGTTCAGCAGTCCTGAAGCCCTGCCTTTTTTAAATGATTTTTTTAAGAATTAAATTAAATGCAGGACAAATCTCTGAAAAAAAGAGTAAAACATTTTTAGTTACTGGTGTGAAACTGGATGTGAAATTGGATTCAAGCGAAAGTTCTACTTAATTGAGAAATTAGCTCATTATATTTGTAAGTAAAAGCCTTCTGTCAAACAGGCTGTGATGGAAAAAAAAAATTGAATTGACCTGCAGCCCTAAAACATATCAAATTATTATCTTGTATTTTGTTTGTAACATTTATACAAAACCTGTTTTTTTTTTTTTTTTTGTTTGTGTTTTTTGCTTCTCTTCCTCAGGTCAAGAAATCCATACGTTCAGGTCATCGGGCAAATATCTTCAGTGCAAAGTTCATGCCCCACACTAATGATCAGGAAATCATCTCCTGTTCTGGAGATGGCATCATCTACTACACCCACACCGAAAAGAGCCCGGAGTACAACAGACAGTGTCAGTTCACCTGTCATTATGGGACAGCTTATGAGGTGCTGAACAGTAATGCTACTGGAGCAAAAACATGTTTGTTGGATTTTTTTTTTTTTTCCCTGTCTTCTAACTTTGGTTTTTCTGTCAGATTATGACGGTACCAAATGATCCCTACACGTTCCTGTCGTGTGGGGAGGACGGCACAGTGCGATGGTTTGACCTGCGCACGAAAACCAGCTGCACAAAAGAAGACTGCAAAGATGTACGGTGACAGCAGGGAAAGTTTTTTTGTTTCTTTTGTTGTGCATTCACGCTGTGGGTGAGGGTCTTGAGATCAAAAGTATCTTTACTTTTAACTGGGAATAATTTGTTTTGGAGAAAGCTTTTTCAGTTTTTGAAAATATTTAGTAGAAAGCCGAGGATATTCCCTGATTTGTTTTTTTTTTATTATTATCCACCTCATTACTGAAATTATGCTGAGCACTCTTCTTTCTGAAATGAGCACTGCTCCCTGCAAAAACAGCTGTCTCCTGAGAGCTTGAGCAAACAGTTTTCTTGGCTTTGGTTCAGCTGCTTCAGATGATGGATGTGTGCCCTCATAGATTATGTTGCATCTTCTCGTCTTTCGTACTTCAGATCAGAATCTCTGACCTTAAAACTGTCAGAATTGTTTTACCAGGCACTGCCACTGCCCCTTCTTAACCTTATCTGTCACAAATTAAAGGAAAAACCTACACGATGTGCCAGCACAGCTTGTTACAGCAATGATGTACTCAACAGGAGGGTTGTTCACTCTCTCTTGCTCCTCTACAGCCCTCTCAGCACTAACATTTGTCTGGTGTCATTGCAATGATACGAAAGAAAAATTCAAATCTAGTTTGAGATTTAGATTTGAAATAATCTGATTTCATTTGAGTATTGTTGTTGCTGTTCGCCTACACTAGTCGACACACGATCTATGTTTACCAAAGAAAGAGAACCAAACCAAGCCAGAAAAAAATGCCCCTCCACATCACATGAGCAACCAGATCCCCTTGCTGCAACAGTCAAGGGTTCAGGTTTTTCCTTTGAATCTGCCATATGCCTTTAGCTATGAATTTGCAGCATGACCGTCCATATATGTGCCATCCGCTGGCAGTTTTTTTGCTGTGTCGGTTTTTTTTTTCATTTTATGATATTTGATTAATCAGTGTTATAAACTTCAAAGTTATGGCTTTGAATAAGAATCAACACAAAGCTTAAAAATGTTTTCTCTGGAATTACTTGCTCTCAAAACATCACAGCATACTAAACTTCACTTAATTATGTTTCCTTTGATTTCAGGACATCCTGATAAATTGTCGAAGAGCAGCGACCTCCATATCAATCTCTCCTCTGGTGCCATATTATCTGGCTGTTGGCTGCTCTGACAGCTCAGTGCGAATATATGACAGACGCATGTTAGGTACCAGAGCAACAGGTAAACTGTGCCCTTCCTAATTCACAGCAGTGATAACTGCACAAGCAGCTGGTGGCGGTAAAAACCTGAGGGTTTCCCATCATGCTGTGCGGTGCCTACTCTCCTCTGGGAGCAGTTTAATGTTAGATGCTTTCATGAATCTTTACACTATATACTGCACCTCTTATGGCCTGGTTACACCGTCAGTGTATTTGAAATTGTGTCTATGGAGCATCCGTCTTAGAAAAATAATTATAACCAAGAATGAATGGGAAAGAAAGAACATGATTGGCATGTACTTCATATTGGATTCCTAGCACAGATCATCAATTAGAAACATCCATAAATGTATTTAGGAATCCTTTTCAAGCAAAGATTTACTGAAATTCATCTTATTCATTTGAAGGCAACTACATGGGCCGAGGGACGACAGGGATGTGTGTCCGGTTTGTTCCCACCCACCTAGCCAACAAGTCGTGCAGGGTGACGTCTCTCTGCTACAGCGAGGACAGTCAGGAGGTGCTTGTCAGTTACTCCTCTGATTACATCTACCTGTTTGATCCCAAAGACGACCAGGCCAGAGAGCTCAAGGGACCGTCGGAGGAGAGGAGGGAGGAGGTAAGATGGAATAGGGGTCCTTCATCATCACATGAATTATCCACTACAGCCCCACTACAGCCTTTGTTCAGTCGATCAGTTCTTATATTAATCTCTTCCCTTCTCAATAGTTGAGTGGGCTGTTATGAGCTGTTAGTGGTGGGTCTGCTCATAAAGTGGCTAAAAGTGATGGCAAGCAGCGAGGGAAGAGCATCTCCCCTGATTTTAGGGAAAATGTTGCCTGCAGGGGGCATCGCTTTAAAGAGCAACAATCTGTGAGAGCAATCACAGGTAATTAAGTCATTAATGGGGGGAAAAAACACTGTTCAGAGTGAAAAATGTTACCATAAATCACCTACTTATCGGTGCACAACCTCGAACATATTCTGTAGATTGACCGACTTTAGTTGTTCAAGATTTTTTGGTTGCCTGGCATCCAAACAAGCTGCTCTTTGGTTAAAGTTGGCATATACAGAGTGTGGCATTGGTGCACATCCACTTGGAGACATATAAATAAAAAGTTCAGAGACAGTGATGTAGACATTGTTTCACTCTTACACAGAAAACTGAGGATCATGACTCCGGTATGACTTCGGTTTTAAATATCATGATTTGGGTTCAAGCAAACTCCTATAACATTCAACAAATTTTAAGTTAACTTTTCCCGAGGGGTTTTCTCTTTCATAAACTGATTCTAAAGATTTTAAAAATAACTTAATCACACTATCAAAAAATCTGGCACAGAAGGGTTTAACACTGAAGATGACTGTTGAGGCCTAAAACACGATGTGTCTGGTTCAGATTTCAGATTTATTTTAAGACTGTATTTGTGTCAATCTGCTGCTGCTTGTATTTGTATAGTAGAAAATGGATACAGTGGATACGGAAAATATTCAGACCCCTTTTAAAAAAAATTCACTGGTTCATTGCAACCATTCATTAAAGATACAAAAAGTTAATTTTATTTCTCATTAACGTACACTCAGCTCTCCATCTTGACAGAAAACCCCCCAGAATTGTAGACATTTTTACAAATTTATTAAAAAAGAAAAACTGAAATATCACATGGTCATAAGTATTCAGACCCTTTGCTCAGTATTGAGTTGAAGCACCCTTGTGAGCTTGTACAGCCATGAGTCTTCTTGGGAATGATGTAAAAAGTTTTTCTCACCTGGATTTGGGGATCCTCTGCTATTCTTCCTCACAGATCCTCTCCAGTTCTGTCAGATGAATGTTGTGGACAGCCATTTTCAGGTCTCTCCAGAGATGCTCAATTGGGTTTAGGTCAGGCCTGTGGATGGGCCAGTCAAGAACGGTCACAGAGTTGTTCTGAAGCCACTCGTTTGTTATTTTAGCTGTGTGCTTTGGGTCATTGTCCTGTTGAGAGGTGAACCTTCGGCCCAGTCTGAGGTCCTGAGCACTCTGGAAGAGGTTTTCTTCAAGGACATCTCTGTACATGGCCGCATTCATCTTTCCTTCAACTGCAACCAATCGTCCTGTCCCTGCAGGTGAAAAACACCCCCACAACATGATGCTCCCACCCCCATGTTTCACTGTAGGGATTGTATTGGGCAGGTGATGAGCAGAGCCTGGTTTTCTCCACACATTTCTCCACTTAGAAGTAACGCCAAAAAGTTCGATCTTGGTCTCATCAGACCAGAGAATCTTATTTTCTCATAGTCTGGGAGTCCTTCATGTCTTCTTTGGCAAACTCCATGCAGGCTTTCATATGTCTTGCACTGAGTAGAGGCTTCCGTCGGGCCACTCTGCCATAAAGCCCCGTCTGGTGGAGGGCTGCAGTGATGGTTAACTTTCTTGCTCAGTTTGGCAGGACGGCCAGGTCTAGGAAGTGTTCTGGTCGACCCAAACTTCTTCTATTTGAGGATTATGGAGGCCATGGTGCTCTTAGGAACCTTGAGTGCTGCAGAGAGTCTTTTGTAACCTTTGCCAGATCTGTGTCTTGCCACAATTCTGTCTCTGAGCTCCTTGGGCAGCTCCTTCGACCTCATGATTATCATTTGCTCTGACATGCACTGTGAGCTGTAAGGTCTTATATAGACAGGTGTGTGCCTCTCCTAATCAAGTCCAATCAGTTTAATTAGAACCTATCAATGAGGATCAGAAGAAATGGAAGGCATGTGAGTTAAAGATGAGTGTTACTGCAAAGGATCTGAATACTTATGACCATGTGAATATTTTAGTTTTTCTTTTTTTTTTTTTTTTAAATAGATTCGCTAAAATTTCTACATTCGTTTTTTCGGTCAAGATTAGGTGTTGAGTGTACATTAATGAGAAATAAAATGAACTTTTTGGATTTTAGCAAATGGCAGGAATGAAACAAAGTGTGAAAAATTTAAAGGGGTCTGAATACTTTCCGTACCCACTGTAAAGTTTTTCCAAGTAGAGGCCTCCATGGAGAAGGACTTTTTTTGGGTGGGTGGGAAAGGATTGTTTGTTAACAGTGCAGCACTTGTTGCTGCTGTCTGCCACTCAGACCTCTGCGGATATCGCTGCTAAATCTGATGGCTGATCCACTGCAGTGTTAGGTGCAGATGACCATGAAAAACTGATACACAAGAGATACACACGTAGAGAAGAAAGGAGGACATGCAATGAACAGCACAAGGTTTTCTGTCTGATATAAATGTATCTGTTATGTTTTGCACATATCGCTTTGTCTGCACAGGTTTGGAAATCCGGCAAAAGAACGATCAGAAATTGTGTGTTTTGGTGTGTTCACATTCACTAAATGTGCTGGATCATGGTGCCGGCATTTTAGAGTTCAGCTGTGTCAAGATGCAGCCACACATTCCTTTCCAAATACAGCGACCGACGCAGGCAGCGTTCCTCAGTCCACTAAAATAGCTCAGGCTGAGGTGTGTAGGTGTGGAGGGAGGGGTGACAGCAAAGGAAAAGCTTGATGCCCCTCTTTTCTACCTCTGACCTCCATTTGTTCATGGTTTTTCTCTTGCTGATTAATTCCACTATCTCCCATGCTCTCCTGCTTTTTACCACCTGTCCACACCCAATGACATTTCCTGTGTAAAGCAGTTGATGGTCCCTCCACTAAGACCCTGTCTTTCTATTTCTGGCTCTGAGCCTGTTGCTGCAGAACGAGAGCCAGGGGGACTGGAAAGAGAAGGCAACTTCAGTCGCATAGCCAGAGGGGTGGGAGCACTTTAGAGAGGACACCAACAGAGACGAATAGTGTTTTGCTTTGGCAGCGGAGCTATTTTTGACCATGCTTTGACTGACAAACTGCTAATCTTTCCGTGTGTGTGTGTGTTTCCACAGCTGAGGCAGCCTCCAGTGAAACGCCTCCGTCTACGAGGTGACTGGTCTGACACCGGACCCCGAGCTCGTCCTGAGAGCGAAAGGGAAAGAGATGGTAAGATCACAGTATGTTCTGGTGCTTGTTTAAAGCAGAGGTCTCACATTTCAGATCCAACTTCCAGGGACACTTCAGAGTATGGCTGCCAAAGTCTTTACACTAAAGTGTTGAAGCCTTACCCCCTTTTTTTCTCCCTCAAGAGATGAAAAATGAAGCATGAAAGTAGCTTAGGATTTGGAAAGCTAGGCCTAAGTGTGCGCCATGTTAATACAAAGAGTGAAGAACTTGTTGGCAGACAAGTGACAGAGGAACATCAGTTGAGTCCTTGCCACTGTTAATCCCCCTTTCCTTTTGCTCAGCTTCTCATGTCTGCCAAATCTACCCTTTTTGCTTCTAATGCTGCACTTTTCCTATTTTCTACAATCTACCTGTCATTTTGTGTTGATTTGATGTTGTACTGTGAGCTTTTCCAATTAGAACAGCAGCCTGCTCTCAAAGGAAACAACTGATAAGAGTGAATCAACACTACTGCTGTGGGTCATCAAACCAAAATAATGAGCTCAGGAACTGAGGCAGGGGACCTTTTCTTAACTTAAAATTAGTACAGTCATGGTATCTATTATGGAAGATACTGATCAGTTGCTATAGTAACAGTAAAATCCAAGTTGTTGACTACCCAGTTAAACAGGGATGGTTAAAGAATAAACACCACTGAGCTGTAGATTAAAAGAAAAGGGGTAAAAAAAGAGCAGCTCTGCTGTTAGATACTGGGGCATGTCTGCTGAAGATGCTGATTGACTGATCTTCAAATCAACCATCAAGTTGACATTTCCATCTTTATAGCAGAACATTTAAAAAATATTTTTCCTTTTTTTGTGTCAGGAGAGCAGAGTCCAAATGTGTCCTTGATGCAGAGGATGTCGGACATGTTGTCCCGGTGGTTCGAGGAGGCGAGCGAAGCTCAGAGCAGCAGAGGAACCCGACCTCAGACTCGGCCCAGAGGTGAAGCTTCAGAAAAAGAGCATTGCTCATCATGCAGGCTGCAAAAGTCCTTACATTTATTTGAATGCTGCATCTGTAGGCTTCATAGTGTCTGGCTTTTTTTTATGAGGCTAAGTTAAAGCACTAAAAAAGTGGAAAAAACAAAATATTGATTATATTGAAGTACTTTAAAAAAACAACAACTTTATAATAATCTATTGATTGATTGTTTTGTTTTCAGGAACAGCCATACGGCCAGAGGGGGCATCAAACACTCCTGCTGTCCCGACAGGAGACTCCAGCCAGGAGTCCAGGGTCCCTGAGAGGCCTGTGGGGACAGATTCCCCAGAGGTCCCTGCCAGTCCTGCCGCCACCGCCGCCGCTGCTGCCCCCATGCCTAAATCCACTTCCTCTTCCTCCTCAGGGTCATCATCAACAGTCACAGCACCTCCCACTTCCAGCTCCCTGTCGGTGGAGAGCTCGGCCCCTTCCTCCTCCCCTCTTACATCCTCCCCTGATTCAGAGCAGAGGAGTCAGGCCAACACGACTGGGACACCCACACCAACCGCCACACCCACCTCTGAACCCGCTCTCTCAGGTAAGGGCTCACGCTGCTACTTGGACAAGATTAACTGTGAAATAAAAGGCACAAATCCACATTTTTCTTTTCAGTGTATCCAGGAGGTATCATCAGGTTAACACAGCCTTTTTCTGTTGTTCGGGTGTATGTTTGGTGTGTTTGTCCGTTGGAGCCACTCCACTCAAGCAGCAGCTGCACTTCACTCTCTTCTCCCTCAGCACCCTCGACTCTCTTCTCCCCACATCCCTCTTCCTCAGTCTCCGAATCGTTCATTCACTCTCCCTCTCTTCCTTTGCTTCTCTATCAGAGTATGGTCCTCATCGGCTGCCCATAAGTTTAGTGTGTAGGCGTTTGCAGAGGTTGCTCCGGCTGGCCGATCCCCCGGGACAGGGTCAGCGTGCGACCCCTTCCTCTTCCTCCTCTTCCTCTGCAATCGCTGAGAGTCAGTCACAAAGAAGTGCTACCTCTGCAGCTGCTGCTGCTGCCATGAAGCAACCCCATTCAGGTTACTCACCCCTCTGACCTCTTCAATCCTGCAGCAACCTCTTCTTTCAGGCTGTGCGCCTGGACCCCATCCCCAGCAATTTTAACCTTCCCTCTTTATGTAGCCTCAGCTTAACCTGTCTCTTTGTAGAGTCACTTAGACTCTAGGAAGATCTGGTCTTTCTAGAACTGACCACTAACCCCCCCCCAGAGACCCTCATTCCTTTTCCCTGTAATGCATCTTGTCCTAATAAAAACCCCTGCCTCTCCACTGTTTGCTCAGCATACTCACTAATGTTTTCCCTGCCTCTATCCACTTGTTGCTTGAGTTTTCACCTGCAGACTGTACTGTTGGAGTGGCACCAGCTGGAATGAAGCTCTGATTTGGCTTCCTCATGATTCATGTGATTGTTCACTCATATTTGATGATGCACACTGAGCAGCTGCCTTAATGAGTGATCATGACCTGCATTACTTGCTTATTTATTTTGATTTGAACTCACATCTGTTTGAAAGTAAAGCCCTTATCAGACATGTAATATACAGTATAACATTATTGATCTCAGGAAGCGTACACATGAATGTGTAAATGTACCCTCTTTCCTCTAAGAAGGGACTCTATAATTGTACATTTGACACATTATGCACTAAATAGGGAAAAGCTGTGATGTAAGGAAGGAGAGTGTCGATTAACTCACAAACTGGGACAATGCAGATTTAGATAGATAGATGCTGGATTGTTAACGTTTCCATTAAAGTTTGTAGAGTGACATTAACCTCTGTTGTTTGCTTGTTACAAAACACACAACACAGGCTACTATATTCCTATCCAAAGTAAAAGGTTTAGGTTTTTCTCTTTAGCAGCCAGTAATGCTGCATTTGATGTTGTTTGAAAACCTGTTTTGATTACTCCATGAGTTGCTTTGTAGAAAAACTTCTGCCGATGTACAAGTTAAGAAACCTGCCTTTTTATGTGGTTTTATATGAAAACTTTAGTTTGCAGATTCCATTTAATGCTGTTAGGAAGAGGGTCATTACAGTCCATAACAGAACAAAACATTTCTAGATACAAAAATAATTTACCAATTGTTTCATAGGGATTATGTTCCAGAAAAAAAACTTTAATACATCCACTTCCAGCTTTCTGAGAAGTTGCTGCACTGGCAGAATTGTCTGCTGTTTTTTAAGTCTTCAATCCGCAATGCTCTTATTGCCTGGTGCCATAGTTTAAGTATTGCACCCTTAAAAGGACAAAAACATAATAATTACAGATCCTTTTGTGTATATGTATAAAATTCCACTCTCCCGATCAAAAACTCCCCAACTCCATACTTTACATTTTGCACTTCTGCCTGACTGATATTTAATGCAAAGTAGCACATGATCTGGTACTTATTACCTTAATGCATTCACAATGAGTTTGTCTTTTTTGTTTTTGATTAGGCAGCATTTTAGTTGCAGTTTGTGGTTTGCTGTATAATCTGATAACAATCAGAAATGAGAGCAGCTTTACTGGGAATTCAGATGTATTAAAATGCAGCAGAGAGAAGCAAACAGATGTTCAGGGCTGCAACTGATTGACAGTTCTCAGAATTAAAAAAACAACAAAACAAATGTCCAGTGAAAAACTCTCCCTAAGTGTAGGACGAGTCTTCAACATATTGATTTAATCTTTTTCTCTTTTAAACAACTGTCCAAAATACCATTACTGAACTTATAAATCAACAGTTTTGCCCTTGTTTGACCCAAGATGTGAAAAACAAACAAACGAAAAAACATCCTAAATGTTACTTAAAGGGACATGGTGTAAGGATTACTGCCATCTAATGTTTACATCCTGTATGGAATAAAAACGAATAATGCACTCGTGCACGTCACCATTTTAAAAACGTATTGCAACAACAACGGTAGCCGCCGTGTATCAAAAAGTATCGACAACACTGATTAAATCATGTCATCCGTTGCTGCAGGGAGCTGATTACTATTATCTAGATTATTGGCCCCGTATGCTCAAAACAACAACAAAACAAGCAAGTTCCCTTTGGTGTTGTTGACTCTATCCAACAGAGATGGAATTGTGGCTTCAACAAGTCGTCTCCATGCTGTGTGTTTGTTCTGCTCAGCCACTTGTAGTTTCAAGATGGCCGACTGTCATGGCGCTTCTCTAACGGCTGACCCACCCTTTGTAGAAACGGATCTAAAATTTATTTCCTTAGGAGAATGTGTCAGATTATTAGTGGAGGTCATAATACACCAATGTTAACACATTTAGAAATGCAGACATCAATTTTGGCCAGTAGACAACGGAAATGTTACACAATGTCCCTTTTAAAGGTATCGCAGAGGATTCTCCTGAAAGAACCGCCCTCTCCACTTTTTGAAAAAAACAAAAATGCACATGCAAAACACTGCCTGCCCCTGAGAGGGAACGGCTCAGTTATCCTCATGCACGCTCTGTTTACACGTTGCTGTTGGCAACGGGGGAGAAGGGTCTGGGACGCAAACATAACACGGTCGCTCGGATGCAAATTACAAAGTGAATAAAGGAATGTTCCCTGGAAAGATACAATATAGACGTAGATATAACTTCTTCTAGCAGTAACCTGAAATGCATTTCTCCAAATAGCATGCTGAACTTTAGCTTTCCTGTCGAGTAGAAACGTGGCAACTGAGGCATCAGTGAAGAGACCTGTGCTTTCAGTGCTTGCCATCGTGGGAAAGAATCTCCTTTTTTTTAAAAAAAACAAACAAACAAAAAACTGGTGTTGTTTCTCTCTTCTGAGGCCTTTCTATTCTTCTCATACACTTCGTAGACACTTTTTCTTTTGCGACTCTCAGCCATTTTTAAAGGACCCGGTGAGAACTGTGAGAATGAATGGATGAAGGAGTAGCGCACTACACATAAACAGCTTGAAGCGCACATGCGCAGAAAGCGCATGTACATTACGTAAGAACATCACCAGAATGATGGACAATTAGGATGACCAATAGTTTAGATGATCAACCCGGAAGAAAAACATCCTTCGCCATAACTTTTTTTTAATAAAAAACATTTATGAATACGAATGACATTTTTCCACTCATACATTTTGTTATCATGAAAAAAAAGTTGCCTAGCGAACGATTTAACTAAGTTGTTATTTCACACTATGAAACATCAAATGAGCTGTTAAAGGAGTCAGTAATGTTAATATCCACCTCCTGTATTTTTACTTTTGCTGTCCACTGGAACAAATTTGAAGGATTCCTGAAATTTTATTTGCCTTTTTCTGACCTTTTAATGCAGCTCTTGCAGCTTTTACAGTGTCAGGATGAAGAGGGGTTTCGGTGATTGTCTGTCTGTGTTGTTTTTTTAGTTTTCATGTGACTGGCTCTAAAGTAATGTGCACAGTTCAGACAGAAATAGACCAAGAAGGTGCAGATTTTTATTTTAAGATTGCTGTCATGGCTTTAATGTCATTACAAGAATGCAGTAGATTTAAAACTGAGAACAGCATGTAAGATTTAAGGCTGAGGTGCTGCAGTATCATGTCTGAAAGGGGCTTTTGTTGGGCAGCCATCTCTACTGTTGTTTAACTTTATTAAATAGACGAAGAGCAGAAATGTTTGTATTTTGTTTGGATGTCATACAGCTGCTTCTTACTAACATTTTAATCAGAAATATGACGGAACATCCAGTGTGTAGCATCAGGTGAACAGGTTAAATTGTATTTTTATGCATAGATGATTTTCAGGTTTAATGCAACATTGCAGGAATAAAATTTCTATTTGTACTAAGCATGCATAAACTTCATTTTCTTGTCTCTGTTTAAATACCCTCATTTTTTTTTTTTATTTCCATATAAATAGAATAAAAAAAGAAAATTCTGAAGCTGCACCCACACGCAGTGGTCCTGGGTTTATATATTTGTACACAACTGAAGTCTTTAACACTCGCACGTCTTGACTGTGTAAAGCCCTCAGATCTGACCTCTGTGGTGGATGTTTAGTCGGTCTCGTTTGTGTTCCAGATTCTCCCTCGTCTGTGGTAAACAAACAGCTGGGATCCATGACTCTTGATGAACAGCAGGGTGCGTCCCCCTCCCCTCCCCCCCCTTCTCCTGAACCCCCACTCTGCCACTCGCTTTGCCTTCCTCACTCTCCGTCCTAAACTTCTTCTCACACTGCCTGTCCACAGTTTGTCCTCCACTGTTTTCATGCCTTTGCTTTCTTGCAACACCTTTTTACTGTCCAGCAGATAGACTGATGATATCTATCTGACCCAAGTTCATTGCATTAGGACTGAAGGATGTGATGATGCTTCTAAAAGCAGAAATTTGATCAGTGACATGAACATCCATCAATACATCATGGAGCTTTTATGACATACTGTCATGTGATTTAAAGATGCGAATGAACATTTCCAAGTTTATACCTCTGCCCCACTGCAGGTCAAAGTATATTGAATACACATTAAAATATTGCCCTTTGTACTTGACTAAATTGATTTTAAAACTTTTGTTTGTTTGTTTTTTACTAGATAGTGCTTCCTTTCATATAATCTTCAACCTGACCAGCTGCCACCATGATGCTTTCATACACCAAAATGAAATCAAGAATTAGCAGCAAATGTCTCCTTACAGTACCAAAAAACAATTGCACATGGACTCACTCATTAATCAAGCTCGGTGGGCATTTTAATGCATTAGATTAAAAAATATGTGTTCAGTTCAAACTAACACATCATATGGATTGTTTCAGACATGAAACAAGAAAGATTGAAGACAGATATTCTGAAATTTCATAAACAGAGTTGTCTGCTTTTTGTCAGGCATGTGTCATTAACTGTAGTACCACTGATAGACACTGATGTCGGCTCAAAACATCTCTGTCACTAATTGAGAAAGTGACAACTTGTGTACATTTTTCCCACAAATCATTGTGGTATCTTTGACTAGATCTACCACTTACAATCAGTATGTCGGTTGTCCTTATACGTCTGACTGAATTGATATTACGCCCATAAACTTTTTTTTGGTTTGTTTTATTGTTTTGTTTTTTCCCCCACAAAAATAGTGAGCAACAACCCATGCTGTTGTGTTTTTAAATAAAAAAAGAGACAAGAAAAAAATCTAGAACAAATTGTTAAACATACAGTATACTATGGTACTAGTGTGTCAGTTAAAACTCTCAAGCTGGAGTTCTTAATATTTTGGCATTTCATTTAGTATAAAAATAAAGTGACTAACTGAATTACCAAGTTATGGAAACGTTTAAGAAAAATCTGAAATCCATCTGTTTGATCCTTCTCTCACATTTGGGAAATTGCAAAAAAACAGCTGATGTTAATGCATTAATACACACATGATGTAGTGGTCAGACTTCACTGGAAATTATTTTCTGAATCTCTTTTATTTGATTTATAAAAAGCAGCTCAATTGTGAGAGGATCCTTCAGGGGCTTTTACTTGTATGTTCTTCTGTCCTGCCGCTGTGGCTTTTGAAAGTCAATAACGTCTCTGTCACAGTCTGTCTTTTGTCTGCCCCTTTAACTTGTGCTGCATGTTCCCATTTCTGTTGCTAATCAGTGGGAATTGATGCAACCTAAGGTTGTATAATTCCTGTGCGCCGCTGTACAAGAACAACCCTAACTCTGCAAACATTTTATGAAAAAATGTCTCAAAAGGATAATTCATTCTTGTTTTCTTTCCCTGTGTGTTTTCTATCTGTGATGCTAGGAGCAGCAGAAGCTGCAGGTTCACCACCTGATGAATCAACTCCTGCTGTGGCCAGCAGCAGTCTTCCCACCTCCACCACCAGATCCAGTGCAGCAGAGCCAGTCCTCAGCCTGCACTACAGCTCAGAGGGCACCACCACCAGCACCATCAAGCTGGACTTCACAGATGAATGGTGAGTGACACCAGAGCAGTGAGAGAAACTTCAAGAAAACTTTCACTCTTGATTGTTTTGCAAAAAAAAATAAAAAATTCAAATTGTATGACGTGTAAAGCCAATGGGACAAGAGTACGGTAAATTAAAGTGCAGCATGCTCTTCCATGTTTGCCTCAGTGAATCTCTTTGTCATATTTTTAGCAGGTGGTAGATCTTGTTTTGAACTCGGCTGTTGACTATAGTCACTTTCTTGTAATTTATGCAGAAAGTGGTGTGATGTTGTCTTGCTATAATTAAACACACCTTCCTTGAAAATGATGCCAAACCTGTTCCTTTACTAATATAGGAGTTATTTATGCCACGTGCACTGATGCACCTCGTTCCATACAGTAAGCTGGGTGTTTGTTTTTTGATGTTGTTGTATGCTAATAAGAAGTTGAATGCTACACTCCTCTAAAGGGGTGGGAAAAATATCGATTCTTAGATGCATCGCAATTTTCTCTCGAACGATTTGATGCTCATGCAGATAAGTTAATAATCGGGGGGGACACACCTCTCTTTTTAAATAATTTTTTGGGCTCTACTGGCCTCTACATGACAGTTGCCCGACAGGAAAGGGGACGGCGAGAGCTGGGAATGACACGCAGCAATGGGTCGACTCAAAAAGGTTGAGAATCACTGCATTTGACAACATAACACAAAATCAATGCGTAANACAATATTGAATTGAATTTATGATTTTATTACCATAGTTTAAAAAGGCCTGGGAAATGTACATTGAAAAATTGATGCATCGATAATCGTTTTAGAATCTAATCGTTGGCCTCTGAATCGAATCGAATCGTGAGGTGCCAAAAGATTCCCACCCCTAGTATATATCTAGATCTCTATTCACCCTCAGAATAGTCAGACCACAGCTCAGTCTTTCACTTCACCTTCAGTTCTTTTTAAATGAGTTAGGATTGAGAAAAAGAGATGGTATTTCATTGTCCTGTTTGTGTAGTTTTTTTTTCCTTTTTATTTTCTTTGGATGGTTAAGTCTTAACTTTGAAGAGATATTACCTCCTAAATGTCTAATATTGGCTTTGATGTTCTTTAGTTTATATATTCATTCACATAATTTCTGACTGCTAATAGTTATGGTGATGTTGCCTCTGTACAGGAGCAGCAGCACTTCCACCTCGCTGGGCAGTGGAGGCCCCAAGACGTCAGAGGCTGTGGCTGCACAGAGCAGAGAGAATTTGTCTACAGAGAGCTCGGCATTAGAGCAGGGTGAGTTGTCTCCTTCAGCATCATGAAAATGGCCATGTTTAACTTTAATTCATCTGATACAGTGCAGTAGACAAACAGACCATGAAAGACTTCCTGTGTCATTTTCTCTCAGTTCCCTGCGAGTCCTCTAGGCAGCAGAGTTTACCTGCTGCTTCCACAGAGCCTTCATGTGATGCCTCCTGCTCCACAGCCCTTAGTAGCTCGGCAGCTCAGGGCCCAGCAGAGGCATCCTCTGGGGGCGACAGCATGGTGCCTTCACTGCAGGAGAGGAGTCAACCGGAGGGTTCAGAGGATACAATGGGGGACTGCAGGAGAGCGGAGCCTGCTGGAGAGGAGGGAGAGGAGGGCCAGAGCCAGCCGGCACAGAGCAACCAGGACTCCGATGACAGTGACGACGACCCGATTCTTATCCCATCCACAAGGTTCAGAGGACAGGGACAGAGGTGTGTTGGACAAGAGGACGCTCTGGTTTCTCTTGTTACACTACAAATAAGAACACCCCCTTCATGTATTCAATTGTGCACTTTCAAAGGGTGGGCGTTCTGATTTGAGTTTTGTGTGATGCGTTGCCATTGACTGTTGTATTACAAATAGATTTAATTCCAGAGGATCTGCAGTAGGAGATAGGATGATCAGGTAACTTGTTTGCTCTGGAAACTAAAATCATTTAACCTGTAAGGTGTGTGACATGCTGCAGAGATTTTAAACTCAACAGCACAGCATAGCGTGCAATGTTTGCATAACCTTTTTTTTTTCGTTTGCCTTGGTTTGGGCTTTCCACTTAAACTAATGCACCAAGCTGAATGTAGATTATCCGCATGTGAGCACTGACTCCACAAAAAGTGTAAAAAGAAGCACCACATCTGCATTTTACACATTTATTTTTGGTGCAGATGTGGCGAATAAACATGCCGCATGCTTGACAGTGTGATGGAAAGAAGTTGGGCTATT